>VYXC01007077.1:489000-766209 GCA_013397175.1 Platysteira castanea | reverse complement strand
CGTGCTGCTCCTGAGCTGGGGCGAGCGCAGGGCCGATGGCGGGCCCGCAGCAGCGACCGCCGCAGGTACCGCCGGGGTCGGGGCTGGANTGGAAAAATATGAGAAAGAAAACCAATTCATTTATAATTTACAAACAATTAAGAAATGCAACCTTTTATATCAGGCTTGATTTTAAAACTGAAATTGGAAGGAACATGCACGTGAAAAAAAGCAAATTTGCTTTCATCCATTGCAATACTCACTCAGTGCATGATAAATAGGTTTATGTCTGCCTTCAAGTCTGATTACCGTGGCAGCTGCTATTTTTCCTGGGGGCTGCATCTTCGCATCGAGGAGGTACCAGGCTCTGGCAAATGTAGCCCATTGCTGCAAAGAAAGAGGATCAGTAATTGGCATAGTAAAAGCTCACGCTACCATAATCTAGCTTCCTTTATTAGATCAGCACTTCTTTTACATTCAAAAATACTTCTAAAAGTACTAATATTCAGCATCACCCCCTTCAAATAACCTTTAAATGGACAGAGCACTGCGCTACACCCGCTGCAGTGCGATGTATACATGTGTAACACCACCGAAAAGGCTCTGTTTCAAAAATTCAGGTCTCCTGCTGCAAGCTTCCATTATCGCTACTTGAACTGTAACATCACTGCAGGATATTTAACGCCCAAGGTCTCTTTCCCTCCCGGTGAAGGGCACAGCTCCCCCACACGCAGCTTTCAGACCGCGCACAGCCTGAGCCGCCGGCCGCGGGAGTCCCTGTCCCCCAGATATGTCGCACACAGCGGTTCCTGCCAGCGGGACCCTCAGGACGGACACCGGGGACAGCCCCGGGGCGCTCCACTGGGGGCCTGGGGACCCTCCGTGCCCGCCCGCTCCCTCATGACCCCGGGGTCCTGTCCCGGGGACAGCGAACGCCCCGTCCCGGCCCGAGCGAGAGGCCGCGCTCACCTGGGCCGCCCTGGTGTAGCTCGCCATGCCGCCGGCGCACGGAGCGCAGGGAGCGCCGCGCCGGGGCCGCGGGAAGCGGAAGCGCTGCCCTGCGAGGGGCGGTGCCCGGCCGGCAGCGNGGGCGGGGGCAGGCGGGCGCTGCTCTGGCGTCTGCGGGGCTCTCCTGGCTCCTGCCTCCCTAAACACCCCTTTGCTTTCAGGCTGAAAGTCTTTGGTGCCTCTAACCTGCAGAAACTTCGGGGGGTTCCTGCTTTATTGCGATGCTGCCATGTAATGCGTTCCTGAGCATGACTTAAAGGACAATTTAGGAAAATTTGCCTTTTTAAACTGCAAATCTGCAGGTGACAGTTCTCCTAAAAAACCCAACCAACCTCTTTCCCCCTTCTCCCCTAAACTCACCTTCTAATATCACACTGAACTTTATACTGTATTTGCAGGAAAGTAAGATTTAACTTCCATAATTCAGTAGTTTTAAGAAATACTTCTTTTTTCCTAGCTGCAACTGCTGCAAACATATATCAGTTCCTGAAAGAGAGCTGTAATGCATCCATAAATGCAGACGTGAGCACATTTCCAGGTAAATTTAGCAAAGGACAGTAAGGTAGGGCAAATGTTATCAAGGAATCGGCCTATGCATGTTTTATTAGGGGAAATAAGCCAGAAATTTAAGTAAACCCAATTGCTGCGGTGTGGGCCTGTTCCTGCTGCTCCTGTTTCTGTGGAGAACTTCGGTCAGCAGCTAAGGTGTGAGGAGATGATTATATAGATTGGATGCGAGAAATGAAAGGGAAGAGTTTTGAAAAGTTGACAAATTTCAGTCCAGTTGAACAAGGAAGAGTAGGAAAAGGCTTGTTTCTCAAGTCAGTGGGAAGTGTAATATTTTAATTACTCCTATAATGTCTTCTAATTTTTGCAGTGGAAACAATACTTGTCTGTTGGGTAACAATTCAGAACCTTAATCCATGAATATTAAATCATTTTTTCATCTTAGAATAGATTTCTGAAGATCTACTTTAGTACTTTTAGGGGCTGATTGTTTGTGTTTTGTTGTTTTGGGGGGTTTTTTGTTAAAAAAGTGCTTTCTTAGTTCTTTACTTGGTTTGGATATCTACTGTTTTAAGCTCATCTTGTCACAGATGTCATATAATTGGAATTCATGTGGGAAATCCACTATAGGCTCTTAAAATCCACGAGGACGGGAATGTTACGCTGTTTTCAACTTTTGTGCTTTTTATTGCATAGAAATGTTGATAGAGCATCTTCATGTTGTGAACTCTGTAAATCGTATTTATGAAAGGCGTCATTTAGTTCCAGTATGATAAAGATCATGCAAATAGAAAGCAATATTACCCAGAATAGAGAAGAAGTCAAAGGTTTTCTTACTTAATAACAGTCAAAAGGTCAGTAATAGACACTTGGCAAGACACTTACCTACACCTTAATATATTTAGAACTTAATTACGATGCCAAAGGAAAGTAGAACTCAAGTAATTGTTGCACATTAAGTAACTTACAGTCTTTCAACAGAGATATTCATTATAACAGGAGGAATAGATTGTAGTGAATTGATTAATTTAAATAATTCTTTTATCTCTTTGTAGCGTGCTCAGTGGCTGGTATTCCAGGTGCAAAGAAATGGTATTTTGCAAGTCATGTTATTTGTGGTTATTATCAGGTAAGACACACTTTTTTTAGAGTATGAGTTCCTCAACTGTCTGCTCTCTGTAGAACAAGTTAAAACTGTGATGTTCAAAATTCTTTTTGCATATGTAAGTCTTTTTGTTTGATTAGTTCTGCAGTTCTGACTGGGAGGAAATAAATGTTGACACACAGAAAAATGAAGACTCTCACCAAACAAGCATTGACGAGAACCTGGGAACCATACAAAATTTTGAAGAGGATGACAATAACAGTCAGGAGTCACTGTCTCTGACTGAGTATGTGTATTATTATTTTTATTGAAAGTATAGTGATCTGACGTCTAACTGTGATGACCCAAGGGGGTCAAGAAAACTTGTGAGAATTACTACCAAAGCAAGAGTTAACTATGAACAATCCCCTACTAGTACTGAAAATACTTTTATTTTGTTTAGCATAGCTTTAATTTTTTTAGTTACAGATGATTTTTGTAGGATAACTGAACAGTTTCCTAACAATTGATGTTATATATACAAAAATTTCTTGCTAATTCCTCTTGAATCCTACTTCCAGTTTTACTGCAGATTATTTTGATTAGGCCTACTTCTGTCTTAGTAAAACAGGAGATTATTTCTCATAGCCCAGGTATGTTTGTGCAGTTTCAAAGATGTGAGATACTTACATCAGGTACTATTCATTAGTTGTAACTTTTTGTTTCTAAATGACTTTGTTTATATTTTGGTTCCAAACATGTTCTTCATTTCAGTATCTATGATGAAGCTGCTGAAAATCTGCATCAATTAGCTGATAAACTGCCTGCCCCAGGTAATCTGTCTTTAAAAACCACATTCATTGGAGTTTATCTTGTTAGTTACTGCTCTAAAAACTTTTCTGGTAAAAGCATAGTGAATGGAAAAGTTCAGAGGATGTTAGTTTGGTAGCTAAATTAACTTAATGCAGCTCTTGCAGGTAGTTTAGGAGCTTGAGCATGGTTGGCATTGCAGATCAGCTTGAGGGCTAGTTTGCTGTTTGTTTATTTGGCAGGCTGTAGTTCAGTAGAGTTTAAGATGGCCATTTATATATTAAATTTATCCACCTGAAATGGCACCAAAGTAATCATACACAGTAAGCAATACAGAACTCAACATAGGAAGTTTCTTATTAAAGAAAAAGGAACATGGTGACATCAGGCTTACATCTGATTTGACAGCTGCTGGGTGGGAGCCAAGAAGATGAGAAGGAAATTACATCAGAACTGTTAGATTTGGATTTTGTAAACGGGATACATATCACCTTGCATGTCAGGGTTATATAATCTCCAGAAGTTGATTTGGGATGGCAAAGGAATGCAAGAAGAATGAAAAATAGCAGTTTAGAGTGTTAAAAGTAGGAAAATGGCATAGCTTAGTTGTATGGAAGACAAATCTCATCTATCAGTGCCGAGTGAGAAGGGAGGGTATTGAACCACTGTCACTGAGGGAATGGTGAAATATTTTGCGTTCATCTAAGAGGAGCAGCAAGAGATGAGCTAAAATGTGTGAGAAGTGTTTTAAATCTTGAAGTTATGTGATCTTTTTGCCCGTTTTAGTGCAATCAATGATAACCAATACTATTCTATCTTTAAATGACTGAGTAATTTACTGAAGTATGATAGTTTGAGTCATATACAACTGTTTTATAGGCAGAGCAATGGTTGATGTAATCCTGCAGGCTGTTGAAGGAGATGGACCCAAGTTAAAGGATTGCTTACCTGCTATCGGTGCCCTGAAACACCTGAGAGAGTGGCACTCTGCACAGATCACTATTGCAGCAAGTGATGCTAAAGGGTATGGCATTTATTTCAGGGCTAAAACGAGGTCACTTCTGTTTTGGTTAGCATAGATCAGTGGGTTAAAATAAAAACAGCAGCTTGAGTACTTTACATGTATGCTTTGAAAATACATAAATTAGTCTGTTATTGTATTAGGGGAGGAATTACTTAACCTGATTCATTGTAAATACATGTCCTAACCAGAGAAGCAGGCAAAAAAGCCAGTCCTCTGCACTTCTTGTTTTCTGTGAGAGCAAACGGTAAAATATTTTCTCTTCCCTTTCCACTGCTAGTGGCTTCAGTGTGATACAATGTTTTCAAGGTGTATTATACTACATAAACATATATCCATTGTAGTTTAACAGTTTTTTGGTTTTTTAAATAAATCCATACTACTGCTGGTTTTACTTTAAATTTTATATTACTTTTGGTACATTTCAGGGGCGAAAAGCAGTGCCTTATTTGTCCCTTTTGAAAAAGGAGTAAAAACGCTCTATTACTTCCTGTATGCTTTTCAAGATTCTGTTATTATGAAGAGTTACTGAGACTATTAATTCAAGTTGAAATTAAGTCCAGTAATTTCCTTACTGTGCTCCTCTAATTGGCATATAAAGGCCATGATATGTCTCAACATATAAATCACAGTAGTTTGGAGTTTTTTATCCTGTGCAGTGAGTGATTCTGTGGAGACTGAATGACTTGGCAAAGTCTCCTGCACTTTCCTTCCCCTCCATGCCCAATAATTCAAATTTGCTTCATAGAATATGTGGTTAAGCTTAATCCTAAATTAATAAAACTGTTTACAACTAAGAAGGTGAATGTTCAGTCCTTGGATAGAATAAATAATATACCTACTATGTAGTATTTCCTGAGGTATGTGGAGGACAAGGAACTTACGCAGTGACTTCCACAAACACTTGATCTCAGTGCTTGTTGATATCATCCTGTGGAACCAGCTTTTGACTGAATAAATTTTTCAGCTGCCTTTTATGTAAAGTGAGGTTATTTGGGTATAGAGGATCTCTGATAAAAGTTACTTTGAGTATTCTTCCTGTTCTGCTGATGGTGCTGACTTCCCTTAGAAGACAGACTGCAACCAGAACCCAGAGATACTGGCTGTTCTCTCTCTTGTTGAATTTGGATAAGGCTTGTGCTGCAGTCATATCTCCATGTAGAAGGTTAACTACAAACCATCCAGATGGACCAGTGATAGCCCCACTGATGGCTACCGGGCTTTTCTACAGCTTCTAGCACCCAACCTTACTATGTTGTGCTTGCAGCTTGCCATTGCCAGTCTTATTTGATGTCAGCCAAAGTTCTTTGCTGTCATGGAGCATATGAACAACTTCCTTTACAGAGCCTGAAAGAACAATTCTATAGTATTTTTTAGTTTGTGGAATATAAAGCTTTTTTTTCTGTCTTGACATACACAAGATTGTTCAGTGCTAAGAGGTCATAAGTATATTCAGTGAAACTGCCTGCATGTTCATTTGTAACGCTTAATTCAGTAAGATTAATTCTTCCATATTTTTACAGTAGCTGGCAAAAGATTGGAGACTATCTATCAGCAGACTTTGTATCTTCAGATGATATCATGAATATTATTGATTTAAAAGAACTCTGGAGAGGAAAGATTCAGATATGGGAAAGAAAGGTAAAATTACTTTTTTCAGCTTTGGTTATTTTTTAAAGCATCTGTAAAGCATTTAAAGAATTTATTGTGCAGTGCATTTTGTACCTTAAGCCGAATATGGTTTCAGCCATGTAGTTCAAAGGTAATGTGCCACATGTCTGGGTGGGTAGCAGGGTGAAATGATAAATGAGATCAATGCATCAAGATTTGAACTTCAGAAATCCAGATGCTCCCCTCTGAAATATTTGTCTTAGAACCTACAAAATTAGATTGTTTTGTATCTATCACAAATCATTACCATGTAATTGTAAGTCATTATTGCAAGCATATGTCTAATGTTTCTGCAAAAACTGAGAGCTTTGTGACATTGTTTACATTTTCAGTTTTGGATTTAGTAGTTGGTTATCTAAGTCTAGTGTTTTTTCTTAGTTTTACAGATCTGATGGAAACAAATATAATGCTAATTCTTAAAAATAATAACACATCTAACTGGCTGAAGAGAAATAATTTTTATCTCTTTTTGACACATTTATTGTCTTCTTTTTTTCCAGTTTGGATCAGGAGTAGACTTCCCAGACTTTTGTATAAAGAGCACTTCAGCAAAAACATTCAGGACTGCAAATTTAAGTTCTCGCTTTGCTGTTAAAAAAGAGTGGCAATTGAGGAGTACTGATGCTTTGCCAGAAGCAAGTATTGTTCTTGATCTTTCTTTGAGTTTTAGAATTCATCTGTTTTACTTTCCTAAGAAAATTAGTGATTGGGTAAACCTCAGTCGGAACTGAAGGTTAAATATAGAAGTAATGATTGGATAGGATTGAGGAATACTTCTTTTGTTCATGTGTGTTCTCAAAACAGGTTCTTAAAATTTCACCTGTTTGTTCTTAGGATCTGTTCTCAGGACTACAATACCAGATTTTTTTCAAGTAGAAATCAAGACTTTCTTCAGTTTAATATTCAAAATAGCTAAATTATTAATTCCGCATTTATATAACTTTTTCCACTTAATTTTAAAAGTTTGTTTGGGTTTGTTGGTTTTTTTACACTGTTGCTGTTTCATGTTTTCTGCAAGAGCTAGATAATTGATGGGAACTCCAGAATCCTATGTGTTGATGAAAACAAAAATAAGCATTACGAAAATTGGTATCAGTTTAGAGTTTGTTATTTTCATTGTTAAAACATGTGCATTTTGTTTTGCATTTGTCTGTTCCTGGTAGATCTTATTTTGTTTTGGGTGGGGGCTAGAACTCATTTGATGCACATTGTTGACATTCTACAAAGTCAGATTTATTAAACAAAATTAAATACCCTCCGTGTTTTTTATATAATTATTTTTAATATGATATTGTGAAGTGTTTTGTATTCCTTTATACCTCTTTCAGATGTTATCTGTAAGGCTAATGCCTCCAGCAAAACACTTGAGAAATTCTGCTGAGATAACATCATATATAGTGTTTTGTATATATAGGTTTTTATTTGATCTCTTTTCAGGTTTTTCATTACTATGGTCCTGCGCTGGAATTTTTACAGATGGTGCTGCTCTCTGATCTACCTTCCATTTTTATATCAGATTTGGAATTTGAGCTGTATCCTTTTTTTAAGGATCTAAACTACTACTGATAATTATCTATAGCAGAAGGAAAACAATCAGGATCTCCCATGCAAGCAACAAATAGATGAGGACAGGCAAGGGTTCATTCCATTCTAGCTTGCTAAAATATACTGATCCTTCAAACTGGATTTTTAAATTTTGAAATTTCGATTACACTAGCAGTAACCAGGTGTTATTGATATTATTGCACATATAATTTGTCTCTTGATGTGCATGCTATTTATGGGAAAAGAATAGAGAAATATTTATTCCGTGTAAGTTTAAAAGAAGCTCAAGCCTTTCTAATGAATGAATATAGCATGCTTCACAATATAGGAATATTTGTCTACAAATCATGTTTTTATTGTGCAACAGCAAAATCTGTGGCAAGATAATATCAGAGGGGTTCTCTCTTGAGTGTGTGCTGCAGAGATCTCAAGGTATATTACTCTTAGTTTTTAGAAGTATGTATTTTTGGTACTAGTCTTGGTGTGCCAATAATACCTTAGGATGTGTAAGTCTGCCATGATTTTGAGTATATAAATATCTGTTTCTGTCAGTCTATAACAGAGATGTCAGTGTAGTATTTTGTCATATAACATTTTCAAGTGTATCACTTTACCAAGAAAGATGAGGTTTTTTTGTTTTGTGATACTGTAGTTTCAAAAATTAGATACTTGTAATGCTTCTTTCAAATACGGTGGTAACTTGATTTGTAAAGTAGAGGTGCATAGTTCTTTGTGGAGATGAGGTTCCTTAAACTGTTCTGTTCAGGAGCCTGTCAAGAAAGAATACCAAGGAGACATCTACACTGCTTTTGGACCAGATTTCTTTTGTCTCTGGGAAGGTAAAAACTTTTTATTTATGTATAGCAGAAAAATGAAGGTATGTATATTGCCTGTAAAAGATACAGGAATAATATTTTTAAACCTAGTTTCTGTGTAAGCTTCTTGAATATTCAGTTCTAAAGCAAATATGGATTTTAAAGTCCATGCTATACATACCCACTGAACAGTTTTCTCTTTATCTCAGCTAAGTTTCAATCTCCTAAAACATTTTCTAATTTTTGATCCTATCCTGACAGACAATTTCTCTGCTATCATTGTTGAACTACTGATTTTTTTAGCAAAAGGCAGGCTTCTGTGCAGCCTACAAAATGTATCTAGCTGCTGTGAAATGGTAAACTTTTTTATTTTACATGTGCATATTCCGATTTTGGATAAAAAGAGTGCATGAAACATTTACAATCCTACTTTTTCCATCTATCCTCTGTCTTGGAGTGATAGTGAGATTATTCATAGCCACAGTATTAGTTTGAAGATGTGTTTCCTGAATGTTCTGTCACCTTTACATACAGAGTAATACATCTTGTTTAGGAAAGTTTTTTAGTGTTTATAAAATAAATCTGTGCCAATCGAAACAAAACCTCCAATTTGAAAATGCTGACACAGTTATTATGAATAACATATGTTTTTTATTTACTGTGGAGATGGTATCCCATTATCAGGCTGTATGTTTAATTTTCAGTTTGTTACTTGGGTTTTGAGTAACTTGTTTTCTCCCCTGCTACTCTGTTCTCCATTAGCTTAGCCAGAAATGGAAAAGCTCCTTTTTCTAATGCTGTACCAAAGATACCCTTTAAAATGGTTTTATATTGGTAATTATCCCAAGTAATCTTCATTTTACTTAAGAACACTGAAAACACCTTTTACAATCTAAGGGCTTGCATCTCTACTATTTTTTTTTTAAAGAAGCCCAAACAGTTAAAACACGCTCTCAGGTTACTTTTTGGAGTCTGCACATGTTGAATTAAATGTTTTGAAAATAACAGTTTCTCATAGGGATTTTTTTCAGTCTGCTGCTGGAAATATTGCATGTTTGTAGGCTTTTCTAATACCTTTAATAACATTGTTGAGTATTCAAATATGTTTGCATTTTTTCTGTTAGTGCTTATTGGCCTGAAGTCTACATAGAGACATAAACATAGTCCAATATCTGGTTAAGGGACAAAGGTAATATGTAGGAAGGAAAAAAAAAAAAAGAAAAGCAGTTAATGATCTCTCAACTGGACCAAAAAGTAAACACAATTTTTACAGCTTTTGTGTCAAATACAATTCCATTTTGATTGATATGAATGACAGATATGTTAAGTAGAGATATTTTTCTTCAGTTCAAATAGATTTGAAGTAAGGCCAAATCAGTAGCTCAAGAATCAAATATAAAACAGGTTTCACTAATAATTGCATGTCTTGTATTTGCTCTCCTTATTTAGGTAGGAGCTTTGTTTACATTGCCATGTAATGTAAGCAGTGTAGTGATCCCATCTCCTGCCCAGCTGAGCACCAAGAAATGGAAGGAATACATGGCTAAGAAACCCAAGGTCATTTCTGGTATGTGTATTTTGTTGTGGTTTTATGTATATGTATATATATGTATATGGTGAGTTTTTTCTGTGCATTTGGGATTCTCTTTTTAACTTCAGTGAAATGAAGTCAGTGATTGTAATCTTCATTAGCACAAGAAGATTTGGTAAATGCAAGTTCAGCTATGCCAACTTGTAGGAAAAACAATGATAACATCATGGCAAGCTGTGGGGAAACAAGGCATCTCCTGTAAAGCATTTTTGTGTCCTCTCTGTCGGTTAAGATCCAATTTCCACACATCTTTCTAAGGTGATTGTAAAATCCACGGGCACAGACGTTTACTTCTGCAGATGGAATTGCGGTGTGCTTCACTGAGGCGCTTCCCTTCTCGTTTAAGCATTTCCAGAGGTTCTTCGGTGCACTTGCATTTAATTTCAATCTCTTCCTGGGAAAATACAGAATATTAAGAAATGCTGAATGCTTCCACTCACCCGAGAGCCATGTGCTAAACTTGTGGCTGGGAACGTGCTCCTTCCTTATGGGGCTGTGCTGATGGCAGCTGTCTCCTATGCACTGTGCCAGTGCTTAGAAGTCTGATTCAGAGGATGAGAGAAGAGAATCAGTGCAGATAAGGCTGGGGGAAGTTTCTCAGTCAGCCAGTAAATGTGCCCGCAAGTGGAGGCACTGTACAAGCAGTGACTGCGAGATTTGTATGCACTGGAAAACATCAGGCTAAAAGGAACTTGGTGGTAGCCCAGTAGTGCTTAAAGTACTTACCTAGGACAGGATGAGGTGCTGGATTCTGCCTTCTTTCATGATCTTGTTTATACATGGTCTAGTATTGAATTCGTGTTGATTCCAAGGAACAGTGACTATTTCTGTTGCCAGCTCAAGGTAACTTTTTTAAACAAATATGCAGATGAGCATGGTTCGTATTCATGACTGATATTATTTCAGGTTTAGGGACAGGAAAACACTGAGAGGAATTAGGAAGAGTTTTATAACAGGACAAGAAGCTTAATTATGGAATGGGTGCCAGAAGTATATAGATTGAAAGTTATCTCTGCATGTTTGGAAGTGATAGAGTAGAGAGGGTGCGATTATAGAGCTGATCACAGTGGCAGCACTTGTATTTTTTGGAGAGGTATTACTGATGCAGTCAAATTAGCACAAGATCCCCAGTATCTGCAGGATATTTGTCCTGTGCTCCAGTGGAAAGGTTTTGTACAGGTATTAACTATTGTGTGGTCAGTAATACACAATAGGTTCTTATTAAGCCTCCTGAGTAAAATTTAGACTAGGAGGAGAAATATGGCTGTTTAAATGTATTTTCTTGTTTAGTTGAAAACTCTTGATTTTTTATTGGCTACCACTAATGTGACAGTCCCAAGGATTTGTGAATCCTTATTCTCTTCCATCTGTGGGAAGGTATAATTCTTGGAGTTGGTAGTTCTCAAATACTAAGATTAAATGTGAAATAACAGCTTACCTGTGAGGAATAAGCTTTGAGATGCCAAGATAAACTGGAAAAGGAATATATTTCAAATGACACAGGGAACAGGATAATATGAAAACATTTCTGCAATCTTTTTTTCTCTATTGTTCTCTTTTCTTTCTCTGAATTTATACGTTGAGGTAGTGGGGTTCCCTCTCTCTTCCCTTCTGTGTCCAACTTAAAATTTTCAGGAAACACTAGAGTATTTTGTTTTTGTTGCTAACAAAAACTTATGATACTAACAAATGTTAAGTTCCTGTCAAGTTAATTATTGAGGCATTTAATTATGAAATTAAATTAATTTACTTTTGAAACTAGTTACATCAAGAAGTATTCATTCTCTCAATTTCTATGTCTACCAAGGTGCTATAAAATGTTTTCTGTGTAAAAATAGCAAACCCATCCTTTCACTGTTTCTGTCAGGTCCCACATTAATTTACTTTCAAAACTGCATGCTGTATGCCAGTGTTTAAAAATAGAATGTCTTTATCTCTCATCCAGGCACAAGGGTAAATAAGGGAGTGAAGCTTTTATTAATGAATAATGCAGTGTCCTTGGGAAGAGTGTGTACAATATTTCCTTTTCTTCTGTATGTTCTGTATGTTCTTCCATTGAGCACTTATATAACTCGAATGTACATGTGCAGAAAGGCCTGTTTTTACCTAGCAGAACAGAAAGTTCTCTTCATTGTTCCATGGTAAAAATATAACTTTGCCAGTTAAAGGCTTGCCTGTTACTTAGCCCAGTTATAAACTTCTCTTGGTTGATAGTTAAGAGTTTCCAGGTGTATTTTGTAGTCTGCATTAGAAAGCTGCCCCTCATCACAGGAGTGCAGTGCTGGTTTTTGGGTGCTGCTTTAAGCCAGCAGCATAGAGCAGCTCAGCTTTGCTGCTGTAGTTCATTTATTTTACTCTTCAGTTTGTAGCTTTACAGGGGGTGAATATCACCTGTAGTTACTGTGTCTCCTCAAAAGATGGTAGTAAGATTTCTCACAGAAAAAAAGAAAGCAAATGAAAGAATTTTGATGGTGGATTATAATTTGTTTTAAAGCTGTTTTCCTGAGGGTGTTTCACAGTTATGTTGTGATGTTTGTTAAGTTCCAGAAATTGAACTGAAAGGAGAATCTTGCCGATACTATTTCTTGCTGCAAGACAATGGCTGTGGAGGATGTAAAGCAACCTTGATTCATTCAGCTGGCCAGATCAATGGGATGGCCACTCTTGCTGCAATAAATGGAAAGCTAAAGGCAAAAGCAGAAGAAACAGAGTCAGGTAAGAGTAATGACTTATTTATTAAGGAGTATCTGAGTGCAGGCAAATGCTACTAAATTTCATAAGCTCCTTTTATTCACTCCAGTCAGTATTAAAAGCGAAAAAACAAGGAGGAATATTAAATTTTTTATGATGTGCCTATGAACAATATTTTTCAAAATCCATAAGAAAATATATTTATAGCTTATTTATTCACAGAATTTACTGCTACCATATTTTTTAAATTGATTATGTAAAGTTATAGTGAGTAATTTCTTATAATTGAGATTAGTTGAAAACTGTTTATTGTAAAGGGACTTACAGGTAATATTAATGCAAAATAAATTTATGAAAGCCTAAAGTTTAAAAAGTGTGTATTGTTGGTGTGAAAACTTACCTGCCCATGCAAAAAATCTAGGTAAGTATCTCTTGAAAATCTAGTTTCACTGATGATTTAAAATAAAAACTGCAAGACATGTAGGAAAGTTGAGTTTCATTATCACCTTCAGTTCCTTTGCAGGTGTCCATGTTATTGCTGAGTGTTTAGGGTATGAGCTGGCACTCACATCCTACCTGCTGCACTAGGGAAGAGCAGGTATGCACACATTTATCATGGAGTAGTTGTCATGTTACAACTACACCTACTAGGTAACTCTACTAATTCCTGTATTTTTTTCAATAACGCTGGCAAAGAAAAAGAGCACAGAGACCTGCATCTTATCCTCTTAATTCCTTATTATTGAAATAATTCTGTGTGCGATATGACTGACTACTCTGCCATTTATCGTAATTAAAATCCCATTAGTACAGTGTCAGAAGACCGAAAGTCCTTGACTATATGTTGGGAGAAAACTTTTCTTTCCTGGTATCAAACTTAGCGTCTTTTTACCTTCTTTAAGTGTTAGTCATGTTAATTGTGTTGTCGTTATACTGGTTTTGTACAGAAATTCAAAAATACTAGTCAGGCATCTCTTCCAAATTATCCTCCTGGTGTTCAATTGGAATTGATTTGTTTGATTTTTTAATGATTAGCCATATTTGAAAGTCTGTTTGTTTCCTTTGAATGTGAAATTTTTATGTCTCCTATGTTTATGTCTTCTACTAAGTAATGACTGCAAAGTTCAAAGAGATGTTCGTAATAAAAATTTCTCCTAATCTATAGGCTTTCGTATTTCTGACGTGATAAAGTCTCTGCCACGCTATTGTGGAGAGGACATTGTACAGAGAGAAACGAAACTGTCTCGTCTCCAAGTGTTTGTCTTGAAGGAGTATCTCAGTAAGTAATGGGAAAGCACTGGCGATTCTGAAACTCGTATTTAAAAGGTCTTTGTTTCAAACTGGATGTGATGGCTCACCTTACAAAACTGAAATTTTCTAACGACCAAAGTGTGTTGATCACTTTGTGAAGAAGTAGTGGAAGTATAAAAAAACTCTTTGTAATATGTCCATGATTATCTATCAGAGAATGGAAAAGAGAACACTGAATTAGTGTTGGTGGTTGTTACATGAATACTGTGAATTTTTGAGCATTTTGTTGAAATAGTTCTGTGGGAATTCTGTGATGATTTCCCCGAACTCCTTTACTGCTGGATGTGCGTTCTACAGAAATAGAAATTCTGGTTTGGGTTTTTCAGCTTCTAAAAATTTCATTCTTTGTTTGAAAAGTCTAAAGCAGCAGAGGAAAACTATGCATTGGAGATTTGTTACATTTATCATGATGCATCATTCATAATAAAAACTGAGGGGTCATCCTGCTTAGATTTTTATGACTTTGCTGAGAAGTACATTTGAGTGTCCTGATTTTTTTCCATCTTAAGTCCATTGCTTAAAGAGACTCAATTAAAAGGAAAAATGCTTCAGAGGGATTGGCTGTCTTATTGGAAATGGCATTCTGTGGAGATAATTTAGGTGTATTATCATTAACAGAATAGCAGCTTAAAGAAAATAAGATTTCTGTAAGTAGTCTTGTCTCCCACCCCCCAACCCCTGCTAACGTACAGTCATTCTCAGATTCCTGTCTGCTTCAACCCTGAGCTTGGGGCTACTTTAGAGGTTGTGTTTTAGTTTCTTTTGTGTGGGTCACCCATTTCCATTAAGAGACTGAATAGGAGCAGTTGGGCTTAACTGATTGTCCTAAATCATACCAGAGTTACCTGACCATTGATATTCTGACCAGAGTCCAGAACAAGCTGTCAGTTACACTGGAACCACACTCCTGCAACGGCAGTAAAAACAGGTGGGTGGGAGGCTCTGCAGATTGGAGCTCTTCACTTTTAGTCTCAGCAAACCCAAATGATTGTCTCTGGGGGATTCAACCTGGATATAATCAGAAATGCATATATCAAGAAGTTAAAGGACTGTGAAAACATGATTCACTTGTGACTTCAGCTATTCTCACTGCTGTTTTTTCACTTGTCTGTGGAATAAACCACCCATGTCTTTCTTGGTGGTACAACAAGTTAACTTACTTGTGTTACTGGTTTCAGGTGGGGATTTTCTTGTTTAATTGTTTTTTACCAGGCTCCAGTTGTGTTTTGGTACTTGGAAGGTGCAGTACCTTTTCTTTTTTCTTTTATAGAGAGAAGGGAATTGACCAAGCAGCCTGCAGTTATTTCTACCAATGAGTTTAAAAGCTTATTAAATCTTACAAGAGAATGTTTTTTGGACCTGTGCAGCACTAATTTTCCTCAACCTGTTCTACAGAAGGTCTCCAATAAAACCAGGTCATGCACTGTGACTTGTGGTAAGTGTTTTTATTTACAGAATATGCTGTTCATTTTCTTTGGATGTTTTTTCATACTGGTCGTCAGTCTTTTGCTAGAAGGGGTAAAGTCTTTTTACCAAAAGAGGAAAACATGGAAGGAAAAGTAAAGTAGCTTTCTAGGCTTATTTTGCAAACTGAAATTACCCTTGCATTACCTATTTCCTTTTTGTTCCTTGACAAAACAATTGTCCAGAAAACATTTCTGATTGCATCACCAGATAGATTTTTCTTTTATTTACATACTTTTAGAGATATTGAGGAATACCTATACATAAAGGACTGTATATATATATATTTCTTTAGGGAAATTTTTTAAAGTGTTATTCAACATGTATTTCTTGCAGAGCCTGATTTAATAGAGCCAAATCCATTGGAGTGGCCAGAAAGACACGTTCTTCAGAATTTGGAAAACTTTGAAAAAAACAAACAAAAAACGAGGTAATAATGAAATACTGGAGCTTTTCTTTGGAGTAGCCATTGGACATTACTGCAGAGGAACTTTATGTGTTGATAACCATTGTGTAAACTGTTTTCAAATATGTTGATATCTTTCAAAGAAAATACTGCTTAGGGCTAAAACTATTTTTCTGTCAATTTCCAAAGGTGTATTTTCTCGGTATTTAAGGAAGTACTGTTTTGATTTTTGTTGACTAAATGCAACTGGAAGCTAACTAAAAGTAGAATAGTTCCAAAACTAAATTCCCAAACTGCCACTTCTAGAAAATAGTAGCCATGGTAGAAAAAAATACAAAAGCTTTTCTTTCTTCCATCATGCCCTAAATAATAGAGATAATTTAGCAGTTTTTGTCAACATGTGTTCTATTTTCCTCATATTTCCTAAATAGTCGGTACTTAGTATCATGTCTCCAGTAATTTTAGTTGAAGAGCCTATTGGTTTTATGTTTGAAATTTATATTTAGTTACGTTTTCCTTCAGTGCTGTTCAAATGAAATCCGTAGATCTGTGTCACTTACTACAGCCTGTTGATTTCAGTTTAGTTCTCACTTTCATAAGACTTGTCAAGGAAAGTTTAGATTGGAGATTAGAAAAAGGTTCCTAACCCAGAGGGTGATTGGGCACTGGAACAAGCTCCCTCGGAAAGTGGTCACAGCACCAGGGCTGACAGAGCTCAAGAAGAGTTTGGACAATGCTCTCAGGCACATGGTGTGACTCATGGGGATGGTGCTGTGCAGGGCCAGGAGTTGGACTCAGTAATCCTTATCAGTTCCTTCCAACTCAGCTTATTTGTGATTCTATGACTTAATGGTCTTTGGTGGTGTTAATGTTCTTGCTGACAAGACCTGTAGAACCAGGTGTCCAACTGTCCTTTTCTGAGTCACTTCCATCCCATTCTCTCTTTCAAATACCGTAGTTGGCCATGGCTTGGATTGGAGTTCTGCATGTGTGAATTCTCACATTAGATATCTGCTTTCTCATGGGTGGTATTATTATTATCATTATCATTATTATTATTATTATTGACTTCTGTTTCTCAAACAGGCAAAGTTCTTCCTTTTAATTAGCTGTTGAAAAGCTTCCTGAAGGACCTTTCTGTTTCATAATCAGTGTTTATTTCATTGCTCATAATCTGAACTGATTATCTTTCTTATCCTGCATCAGGATACAACTTGTTGCTTAGCAGTAGAAAAGAGAGAACTTTGATATACTTGATTGAAGACACTAAAAAAAGAATGGAGGGTTGCATGCAGTAGTGGCTTTAGGGTTCCTTTCCTGTACATTGTATATTTTTCTTTTTAGTGGGAACCAATTTTTGGTCCTACAATGGAAAAAAGGGGTGAATAATCTTCTTCCTATGTTGTGTTTTATAACCAAGCCCTAAATTCTTGAAGGAATTACTTTCTTCAGTAGAATGTTAGAGAATTTGCATCAATTAACATGTTTTTTATCATGAACATTTGTGTGAATGTTCTCAAGGTGCAACCTTGTTCATTTTACTTTGGTACTAGTTTAATTGCTCCAGAGTAGTGATGATATAATTTTTTTTAAAGTACCATGAATTTATTAAAAAAACAAAACCAAAAAAATCTTAGATTGGTCTTTGCTTTCTTCCTTTTTTCCAGAGTTCCTCTGTTTGCACATTCATCTGAGCAATTGCTGGGACATAAAGACAGCCAGCGGGAGTCCCTGACGTTGCTTGATGCTAAAGAGTTGCTGAAATATTTCACCCCAGAAGGGCTGCCCGTGGGGGATCTCCAGCCACTCCAAGTTCCCAAGCGGTAGGGATCAGCATCCTAAAGCCACTGCAGACCACACTCAGAGCTGATGTAGGGGGATGTAAATAAGGGTGGAATGAGAGTCACGGAATGGTCTAACTGGATTTGAGTTTATAATTTGCAACATCCTTGCATCACATTCATGCCAGTGAAATCAACTGTTTTGGTCTCCAGTCAGCCTTGCTATTTAGTTCTTCAGAATCTGAAATGGCTGGAGATGATGATGTTGGTCCTAGGTATTAACCAAAATAATCACCTGAAGCACAAAACTGTGCTGGTAAAGCCCTGCCAAACTGCTGCTGCCCTATATGTCTATTTCCAGAAGAGTATTTCTAGCAAAGCAGAAGTTCTGTGGCAAAATTTTAATTTTATTGGTGTGATTTCTTTCAGTGCAGGGGAGTCTAGGTGGGAAGACAAAGTAAGAAAAGGCAATAGCTGAGCCCATTTAACAGGGTTTGTCTCCTGTCATGCTTTTTATGTGGTAAAGTGCTTCTTAAAGGAAGCTTATCTACTCTGGTGGCTTTGCAAGTATTCATTCTTAGTGTGTCTGCTGGTAAGTATTAGTGTATTAACCACTGCTTTTTCAGCAGGAAGTTACAGACATGGAGTTAATGGAGTAATTTTCAGGATCTGAACATCTGTTAGAGTTAAGGCCAGACTCTGTAAGATTCAAATAGTGTTTGTAGAAGCAGAGCCTATACTGTTTGTGCAGTGTGTCACAGACTTGTTGCTAGGTAAGCAAGACAGTCTTTGTAGTCACTAGAGTTATATTTGTTGACCTTTTTAATATTTAATAATAGAATCTAGAATGCAATTATTTGATAGAGCCCTTGATACTTTTTCAGACTTTATTATATGTAATAAGAGTGCTTGTGAGAGGGAAAGGTTCTGTAGTATTTTGGATTTTCTGTAGGATTTTTGAGACTTCTGTAGAATACTTGCCAAAGTTTTGAAACTAACCTAAATATGTTCTGAGCAGAGAATTCAAGCAAGTTAGAAAATATGCAGTAAAGATTTGGAATCTACTGAGTTGTTAAATGAGTGCAGAAGATTTAGAATTTTGGCTAAAATATTTTCCTTCCAACTGGTTGTGTGGGAAAGAAGTGAATAATTTTTCACTACAAAGATCTATTTTTTTAGTCTTTGATTTTTTTCAAAGCCTCCAGAAAAGCACTATAGCATAGAATACTTTGAGTCTCTTGAATGATTTGCTTTGATCTACAGATGAGTGAGATCTGAATTTGAATCTAGTCCAGCAGAACACTGTGCTCCAAGCTGCTCACTCCCCTAGCAGATGCTCTGACTAAATTCTCTGGAATAATGAGCAACTTTGCACAGTAGGTGAGCAAGAACAGTGAATACAGACCCAAGGAATATCCTGACCAACAGAAGAATTGAAGAGATTTTGAGAGAGACTGATGAATTAAAGGCACGTTCATTTGTTTTCCATTTTTGAGCTTAAATAGAAGTTTGATAGACTACAGTCTTGGCTGACAGTCTTTCTAAATTATCATCTTGCTAGATTCCATATCACATCTTTCCTGGATGTTTTTCTCAGATAATTATTCCAGTGGTAATGGTGCAGAGACAGTCTGTATTAATAAAACTTGAAACAGTGTGTAGGTTTCAGATTCTGCTACATTTTGCCTTCATCTCTTCCCTTCTTTAGAGATAAATGTTGGGGTATGTTGAGATCTGGCAGCAAGATCTTTCTATCTGCCTTGCTATGGCTTATTCTGTTGAAATACCTTCAAATACACTTGTATGATTAAGCTGCAGAGAGTTACTAGCTGGCACTGAAATATCCCAGGAGACAAGCCACTAGTTCTGAAGTCTAGGACAGATGACTGTTAGGTGAGGCAACAACTTGAAGCTAAAGGGAAGGAATTCACTACTAATAGTGTGTGATTGAGAAATGGGAGGTCAGTTCCCAGTTCCTCTCACTACGTTCTATTACTCAGGTGTCCCACTGTGAAATGGAGTGATATTTGCCTAGTTTTATTGGTAAATTATTTGGTGCTGTGACCTTCACTGTCTAAGAAATGTCTAAGAGCTTCTGTAACAATAATAGCTCAGTAGGAATTAGTTGAACTTAAAGTCTCAATTCAATGCAGATGTAATTTTCCATTGATGCTTTATCCTAGGGGCTTAGATGCAAGGCCTGCTGTTTTGGTCTTCTTATATCAAGGCATTTGTCTCCGATTTTGGGAAGTATAATTTATCCTGATGGTGACTGGTTAAAAGAGATCTGTATTTTTCTCCTTTCAGTGAAAACCCATTTCTTCTGACACCAGAGCTTACTCCTCGAAAACTCAGAGGTTTGCCTTTTGAAAAAGCAGCTGGATGCCATTATCATGGACTTGAGTAAGTTTCCTGGCTTCTTTTCCCAGATTTATTTCTAAGTTTCCAGTCTAGGTATAATTAGAAACATTTTAACAGGTATGTTAATTATGGAAAATGTGTGTATCCTTTTTCTTCCTTGGAACAACTACACCTCTCTCTTTCTTCCCTTTATTTTAGTCACTGGTTTAAATTGCAACATTCCTGCCTTGATGGTAATGTAGAAACATTTAAAGTTTTTTTTTCCTCAGTTGGACTGCTGTATCTATTCTCAGTGTCTCTGAAAATTTTACTTCAGAACTAAAACTGGCAAGGGAAGTAGAGTTCATTAGTACATATCAAGTTCTTAGGGGAGCACATGCTTTAAGTACATATGTAGTTTCTGCTTTGATATTGTAGACACTTTCAGACTAATAGTCACAATGTTTATGAGACCTGTGATGCTACCTGTATGTTCAGGGAACCTGAAAACACTAGCAGGCAAGTGTTGGTGGTAACAATGTTCATGAGGGTCCATATGGTTAGGGCTGTCACGTAATCCCAGCCAGCCAGCAGTAGTTATTTGTCAAAGCAAACAAATGGGCAAACTGTCATATTCTGTAGCTGTATAAAAATAGTTTAGAAAAATACAGATATTGACACTGAGGAGAAAAGGAAAAGGCTATAGAAATGCTAAGAAGATAATTCAGCATAACTCTTCCATATAGACAGACTTAGTGCCATATATATTAAGAAATGCAATGGATACCAAGCATAGTCAGTTCAGTCTTTGTGCAAATTTCTGCTGCCTCCTAAAAACACATTTTCAGATTATCAGAATGTGACTAACAATGCTGCTGCTATTTTTTTTCCTATCAATTTTACAAATAGTTTGGTTAAGCCTGTGTTTAATACCTGGTAATTTTAGCCAGGTTGTCTAAGTCAGTGGAGCACTCCTATCTCTTTCGTTATCTCCTTTTCTAAATGGTAGCTCATGAGCCTTTTAGCCTTTTTAGATTCGTAGTAAGTGGCGCAGAGAGGCAATTGGGTAGATAAGAGAAATGCATATGGTAGGTGTAGGAAGAAACCACTTGTCTGTTGTCTGTTGCCATGTAGTATCTTGCTGCCCTGCCTGACCTCAGCAAGGAGTGTGCCTGAGATTTCAATTCAGGCACAGCACAGCTTGTGCTGCTGCTTCTCCTAGCAAAATATGACAGGCATAGACCACAGGGAGGCCTGGGTATTATGGAGAGGAGGAAGATCCTGGCATATTAATATTGCAGGGGCAATGTGCTTAGCAGTATGGGAGGGAAGCAGTTGAGTGAGATGTAGCTGTAGGACCAGAACATATTGTAATAAAAGTATCATGGTTGTGGGGCAGATGTGTTTTGTACTAGGCAGTTTTCATCTGCCCAGATGCTGTATTTATATTTGGAGGTAAAGTCTTGTCAACAAAACATGGAGTAGCAGTTATCATAGAATGGTTTGAGTTGGAAGGGACCTTAAAAATCATCTAGTTGTGGCCTCCATGCCATGCACAGGGAGACCAGGGTCCTATATCTTTTTCCCCAGAGCTGCTCTTAATTCATTTTTCACTCAGCCTGTATTTGTGCTGGCATTGCCCTGACCCAGGTGCAGGACCTTGCACTTGGACTTGTTGAACCTCATAAGGTTTGCACAGGGCCACCTCTCAAGCCTCTGGATAGCATCCCTTCCCTCCAGTGTCAGCCATGCCACACAGCTCAGTGCCAATGGCAAACTGCTTGCCTGAAGTCCAGGGGTGAACTTGCTGTGTGCTCTCCTTACTGCTCTGAGGATCTCAAACTCCACTATTTAATGGTCACTGCAGCCAAGGCTGCCCTTGAGCTTCATGTTCCCCACCACCCCCTCCTTGCTGGTAGGAACAAGGTCCAGCAGCACCTCACCTCACTCAGAAAAGGAAGTTACCAAAGCATTCCAGGAACCTGCTGGATTGCCTGTGCTCTACTGTATTGTCCCTCCAACAGTTTATTGGGGTGGTGGAAGGCCCCCATGAAGACCGGGACTTGTGAACATGCGCCTGTTCCTATTTATGATTAAATCAAGTTTTTGGTGTAATGAACATGTGCCAGACATTTGAATCCTATGTTGCAGAGAGAAGCCAATTGCCATTAAGGCAGTGAGTGAAATGGCCATTTAACTTCTAAAATTAAATAGAGTTTTTAATCTTTGTTGGGTATATGACTACTCAGGGGACTGAGAATATAAATAAGAAAAATTAAATACTTTGAAATTTTAAAGTTAAGAGAACTTACTGTCTTATCAGATAATGAATTGTGTCTAGTGGAAAGTCTTCTTCAGCTGTAGAAATGGATTCATCAGACAGCTATTAGAAAAAATAATTTCTCCCTGAATATGAAAATGCTCTGAAGAGTGGAAACATCAGATCTAGCAATTTAACATGACTCCATGTTAAGAGAGAAAAATAAAGAATGTGTCTGGCATTCCTAAGAGTAGGAAACATTGCTGATCACTTTGAAGGGTGGGCTGAGCAATAGCTCACACTGCTCAGAACACTTTGTAACAAAGAGGCTGAAATAATACTGGATTTACTGTTAACTTTCCCTGCAGTACAGGTAATGTAAGTTACTGGGTGATGAAACACTGTTCTCTTGCAAGGAATCCTGGAAATCATTTACTCCAGAGAAAAATTAGTTAAGATGCATTTTGAGGTATGTGTATGTTTCACTGAGTTAGCACTGTCCATTGGTTATCTTTCAGCCCCACTGTAGTTAATACAATTTGTTCTGTTGATTTGGTTGATTAAACCACTTGTTTATTGTAGTCAATAGGAAGCTTGTGCTTGTTCAGTGATACTTTTTTTGTATTTTTAGCACTTAAAAAATGTGAATCTCTCATACAGCGGTGTTTATCTCAGACAAAGCTAGAAGTTGCATTTCAAAGAGTTTGTTCAAGGAAAAAATTCTGCTAATATCCACGAAAATCTTTTAAGAACATAACGTAAAGGGTTACAAATAGTATATGATTCAGCTTCTTTGTTGGAGTTGGACTTAACTATAGCAAAATCCATCAGGCAAGTATTAATTTACTGGGCTGTTAAAAATTGTCTTCAGAACAGTACACCAGTTCAAACAAAAAAAAGTTTTGGAGTTCAAATGACTGTCAAAAGTAAGTTTTTCTGATTGTAATAAAGCAGAGACTTTCTCTCACATGTTTCTCACCCAATTTCAATTTCAGGTATTGCCTAGATAACAGAAGAGCCTTGGAGAGAGATGTGGGATATGCTGAACTTCAAACTCGTCTGATTCGTTATGAAACTCAGACCACTTGCACCAAAGAGTGCTGCCCTGTGCCACTTGTCTTGAGTCCTCTCCCATCTCCTGCAGTCTTGTCAGAGCCTGGAAGTGTCCCTGATGGAGAGTCTTTACAAAGCGAATTCAAAACAGAGACATCAAGGCTAAAACGCAGATCAAAAGACCTGGATTGCTTTTATCCCAAGAAAAGGTAACACACTGAATAAAATGAATCTTTAGCATGAAATGTTTCAGTAGTCTCTTGTGAACTGCATATTTTCTTTCATCTCAAAATGTTTTAGTGAAGCTATCTAGACAAGTGTTCTAGTTGTTTAATCCTCTTCTGTAGGTTCATTTTTTTTCTCAAGTGTGATCTCTCATTGATGGCATTATATTAATCAAAACCATGTGGCACAGGCACACTTTATTTAACAGATTTGGGGTTACGTCTTGCAAAGTCTCAAAGCCCTTTGAAAAGATGACAGATAGCCTCATCTAGGACTGAAACTGTCAGTGCTGCTGCACTACGAATAAACAACTAAAGGTTTAGAAGGCCAAGGATTGTACAAACAGAATAATTGAATTTCTAATCTAAAGGACTGCTGGCATAAGATGACCTACCAAAATTCAATCTTATTGTCAGCCTCGTTTATTAAAGTCTTTTCTGGAAGTTTAGTTTTTAAGATTTCCCTTTGTACCTTGTCCTCACTCTGAAGATGCAAACTCTGTCAGTGAAAAATAACTGCTATGTAACACCATTTCCAAATTCACTTTTTTCTGTAATACTTCACTTCTTCCTTATTTCCAGTTTGATACTCTTTGCAGTCTTAGCACAATAAGCCTTTAACAGAGGTCTGGTTTTAGAAATATGCGTATCTTTTTCAGCTTACTGAATAGATAGAAGATATGATTGTACTTAACATTTTGTAAATTGGAGTTTGGAATTACTAACGCTCTTACAGTTGAAGGATCAAGGATTACAATTGTTCCCATAGAATTATAATGCCCAACTTCCTGTAGTTAAAGTTTAGTTTTTACATTCCTATAGGGCCAGAAGAAATTAGGTACTTTCAAGAAGTTTTGTCTTATCCTAAGACTGGAGGCCAGTTCTCTTCCAAGGAGTTTTATTTTCTTAGTTACCTGATTTTTTCAATTTGTTTCTAGACTTTTTTAATCAGAGGTGTCGTGGGTCTACATATCAGAGCCCAATCCAGTCAGCAGAGTGTTCTTCTAATACAAAAAGTTTTACAGAATAGAATTCTGTCTTTCTGTATGCTGTTTTCAGATGTTGTTTGCAAGAATGCTCAGTACTTACTGTTCTAAAGCAGCAGCCTCTCTAGCAGAAACAATGACACTAAAAGAGTCAGTACAAAACCTGAAAGTTATTTTTATTGGGTTTTTTAATTCTTTCTAGGCTAACCAAATCTGAGAGTACAGACTCCCTCGTGGCTCAGGCGAGCAGGAGTCACTGTGCAGTTGCTGTGACGAGGCAGCGCTCTGAAAGATCAGTTTCTGTGTCTGCAGTGCCAGCCAAACAACCCGGCCAAGCCCAGAGAGCAGCCTCCAGGGCTGGCTCAGCTGCGGAGCCTGAGGCCTCAAAGCCAGAGAAGGAATCGAGATCCCAGAAACATACGAGGGTAAAGAATCTACCTTGTTCTCTTAGTGAAGAAGCAGCTGTTTAACTTCTTTCCATGGAACTTGATTTTTAAAAAATTTTTAACTAAAGGTGAACTATCTTCATTTGTATTTGTTATTAAATTTCATACTGTTCACTTGTGTAACTGAATCCTGAAGGCACTGAGGAGAGTGCTGCAGAGGCAAAGAATGAAAGTGTGTAAAGGAGATTTTATCATGCCCAGGGAATTAAGGCTGAGAGAGATAATGAGGAATAAAGAAGGCAGAAATGAATATCAATGAATAGGAGTTGTGAAATATAGATGATTAATATAAAACCTAAAGGCACCAAAGAGATACCTGTGCTGGAAGGGTCAAAGGCATTGTGGAGGAACAGACTATTCTGAGAATAAAGAGATTCCAGTAGTTCTAAAAATCCATTAATTGAGATAGCAGTTAAATAATTTGGTGGAATAATGTTTAATTAATAGCTGTATATAGTAGGAATGCTTCTTCAAAAATACAATACACAAAACTGTTTCTGTCTTGGTGATACTAATTTTAAATTAATCCCAGGGTACAAGGAGAACACTGCAAGAATGTTAATGTTGTGCTGTCAAAGGCAAGTTGGTATGGTCCAAGGAAGCATATTGGTGTGATTCATTCAGACCTACAGCAGAGTTTAAACATCTCTGATGTAAAGAATGTCAGAGGAAATTTTCTAGTGAGACTTTAGTGTCAAATTTTTAAAAAAATTTTTTAATACGGATGCATGAAACAAGAGAATATCAGTATAGAAAAAAGTAATCTTTTCATATATATTATTTTAGAGAACAAAAAACCCAAGATAATATTGACTTCTTTTTTATCTTCCAAGCTCCATGTGAATAGTCACTGATCCTTGACATTGCCTTGACATGTAAGCATTTTCTTAATTTTTTAAAATGAAGAAAATGGAAATAGATTGTTAAATAACTCTGCTCAAATTCAGGCAGTGGGCTGATGGCATTTGGGCCATGGATTACAGACAGAGAAAAGATCACAAAAGATTGGGTTTTCTGTTTTGGGCTTTTTTGCTTCCCTTGGACGATTTTTCATGTCAATAGTTGGGATGAACTTCTGAGTGTGTTTCTACTGTTTCCAAGATGCTGAAGGATGTGGTTGCTAGGACTCTTCAAAAACATGGAATTGCAGAGGATCATAAGTGCTTTGCATCATGCAGCCAGCGTCTATTTGAGATATCAAAGTTCTACTTAAAGGTAACTAGAAGACATACTCTTACAGTTCTTTATTCTTAGTTAAGTGAAGCCACTCCTGAATAAAACTTGAGATAGCATGTGGGATATTCAGAGTTAATTAAGCTAATATTTCCGAATGGTGTGTTAGTAATGTGTCGATTGCATGGAGAAACCTTTGGACTTGTTGCCAAATGCAGAAGGTAGTTTTACAATATATTTTGGTGGGGTTTTTCTTGTTTTTAAACCTTCTAAAGCAGTAGCCTTTTATGTGAAATAACATGCTTAGGCATGGGTCTGTTAGGTCAGGTCACACTTAGAGCTGCAATAGCTAAGGAAGCAATAGAGTATCTGCCAGCTGTGGCTTTGACAGCTCAGTTTCTCCCTTGTTCTAAGGCTGTTGGCTGAATAAGTAGCTTACAGAACTGACTCAGAAATTGCAGTTCCCTGATAAGATGTTCACTATTATCTAACACATACTGGCTCAGCAGCACCCTGTAGAATTGCATCAACCTCATGTTTAGGGGAAGATGAGAATTCTTTCCACATTACCTAGGAGACTGTGAGTCAATGCTGAAGCCCATGTTACTTGGTCTGAGCACAAAACTGAGTTAATTACAGTATGGGGTGATGAAAGCTGTTGCTCACAAGCTGAGCTGCTGTTCTGTTCATTTGCATGTGTTTAACCTACCACTATGAGTGAACCAGCTCAGTTTAGTGAACTTCAGTAATGGTGCTTTAAGCTAAATGAAAGTTGAACAGGGCTGGATGCTTACACAGACAATCAGAACATCTTGCTGATAAGCACCAACTTCTTAAATAATTAAAACACAGTTGTGCAGTCATTCTGTAAGTGCTCCCAAAATGTGCCCTGAAGGAAGATCTCCTAATCCACAGTCAGAAAGGGCTGCATGTAGGGATGTGTGAGTAGGGCAAGTCAGGGTTCAAGGTTCCATTCCAAGTAGAAAAGGAAAAGGAAGAATATGGCAGTGGTCCTGTCCTTTCTAGAGAGGGGTGTCACTGGATTTTATTCTCCTGAACTGTTGTGCAGCTCCAAGCGTATGGGAGCCCTTTGAATCCTTTTGTTTGTTGCATTAAAAAAAAAATACCTGAAAAAACATAGGTAGCATTTTCCTCTGGAGACAAGTAGAAAATGAATTTTCTTTCTCTTCAGGCAAAGTCTTGATCTTGCTTTGTCTAAAAGAGTAGGTTTGGTTGGACTCATTAAATGGACTGCAAAACAGAAAAGCCATTTTAGATATTTCCTTTTTTGCACTGAATTTCTTTTCTGCTTCTCTGTTCTTTGCCAGAACTCTGTATTGAAGTGTAAGCTCACAGCTGATTTCCTTGTTTATATAGAAATAGGATTTCAATCAAGACTGTAAGAACTTTGAATATCATTGAAGAAAAAAAAGTTCTGGAAATTGTGCAGAAATGTGCAGAAGGTTAGGAAGACTCAGTCATATTTGAGTACTAGACTTAGACTGCTGTAAGGGAACCTGCAACCCATTGGAATAGATTTTTTTTTTTTAATGTAAAAAAGCAAAGTCAAATAATTCTTCTGTTGTTCTGAACTAGGTGATACAAGTGTTAACACAGCCCTGGTTATTAGGGCTCTTAAAACCCAAATTAGAGTGGCCATATGAGTTTGCTGACTTCAGTGGCTTTTTGTTTCATATGTAGGATCTTAAAACTTCTAGAGGACTTCTTGATGAAATGAAGAAAACAGCAAATAGCAATGCTAAACAGGTAAGACCATGTATTTATTTTTTCCTGTATATAGCCAAGGCTAAATGTTGCTGTGGCAACTTGGCCATAGGATGGTTTAGTCCACAGCTTTAAGAGATGAAGAGGTGCATTCTCTTGGCTGTGGGGCTTGTTTCACTCTGATCTCACAGAAATTCTCTCTCAGTCAGTAGTCCCAAGGCAAAATTTCCAGATTTTGGGTAGTATTTTAGTTACAGCGGCCAAAATGATGTGCCACAGTGAGAAATGGAAATAAAGACAATAAATATTTCTACATCACTGAAACAAACAAAAAAAAATGAGATTTTTCTTTAACTAGGATCATTAGGGAATTCCTGTTTTCTTGTGTTGAAGGAAATAACATTTCTTTTCAAAGGTTAGGAAGTAATAAGCAGGTCTATAAAAGGGAATAAATTTTCTAAAAGAAGCAATGAAAATCAGTAATTTTAGGCTTGTGAGTAACTGTAAGCCCAAGGGATATCAGGTGAGGTTATTTGTGTGGAAGGTGGGACTTACATGAACAGCAGCACAGAGCAAATGACAGAAGTAAATATTCCTCCAGAAATTAAGTAACTGATTTAAATTCTGAGAAATACACTGAAGTGACTCCATGATTTGGGAAATAAAAAGGGGGGGGAAAAAAGTGTCAAGCATAATTACAGTACAGTTTTCATAATCATAAATTAAATGTAAGAATTTGAACTGAGGTAGGTAAGTAATAGAACACAGACTCAAGGAAAACTGCTAGATCCCCACAGAATTTATTCTATGAGAGCAGTATTTGCTGTGTTCTGTGCTGTAATCCTTTGTGGATTGCTTTGTATGGATGATAAGGTTTCAAAAACTGTATGGGTTGTGATGTTTGGTGTTGAACTGGGCTATTGTGCTGATACACTGCTTCTCACCACCATCTTTGTATGGGCAGAAAATTGGTAGTTTTTTTGTATGTTTGCTGTTGGCAAAGGAGCCATTAAAATTGGTGTTCTTATAAGCTGCTTACTTCTCCCTGTATTAGAGAGTATTTTGAAATTACCTTACAAAAATATAATTGCCAAGGATTAGTCAGTGGTGTGAAAACTGCCTTGTTTGGAAAGCAGCAATGATAATGGTGGTAGATACAGCACTGCACAAATTATCCTTTAGTCTTTCTTCTCTGGCATAGGAACTTTTAGCGCTGGAAGCACGAGCTGTTTGGCATTATGTGCACCTTGTTGCTGGTATATGGAGAGAATGGGGTGAAGTATTTCAATTCAGACGTTCTAGAAATGCCTTTTCCTAAAGACAAAGCATTCAGTAAGATTAAATACAATTCTAGGGTAATGCTGTTTCCTCTCAGTTAATTAACAACACTTTCTCCTCTTGAGCAGTTTGCTTTTAAGTCCTGTTTAGTAAATACCACACAGATGGTGACAAAGGACTAAAAAAGAATTGATAAAGTGTGTGCAATGTTCTTAAGTTGCTTTCAAAACCAGGAGTTATGTAAATTGTTTGCTTTCTCATTTATTTGCCCAGGTGATTGAATGGGTTTTGGAGAAGACTGGCAAGTAGAGGCACTGTGTGGATTCTATTCACACATTCCCAGGAGCTGTGGAGACAGAGCACTTCTGACTTGAGACGCATTATACTGCCCAATGCACACACAGATCTGCACACTGGGAGGACTTTGGTCAGTGTAATTGTATAGACTCATTCTTCAAGCACAGGAGCAAGGTTGGAAACTTTTTATACTAAAAGTTTTAAATTTTTTTTTAATTCAGATGAAAAGAGGTACTTTATATGCATATTTATTATGTTTGTTAAAAGGAATATAGCTTGACTTGGTTTATAAAGTTTTGTATATTTTTCAACCAGTGTATTTGGTTTTTATGAAAATAAAAAACCCCACATATTTAATTTTGATAATGACTACTTTGTTTAGCCTTTTTGTGTGAAGACCTCTATTTTCTTATTACAGTTTACTCTTGTATAAACAGCTGTTTACAGCATCGGCCATTAACATTTTATACACTAATTAGGAACAGTTCCTATTCTGCAGGTGAAAACAAACATAATTAGAATTTGAATCATAATTTTATCTGTGGTGTAATATAAGGAAGGAAAAAGCATGGCTTGAAACTTGATGCAAGGTCTCATTTAAGGAAAGTTTCACTGTTTTACAAGCTGAATTTTCCATACAATTTCCTGCATGCTCTTTGTAACATTCCTTAGAAAAAAAAATCTAAGGCGAGGTCTGAGATTTCTTTCCCTGGAGGAGAAGAAAATCAAAGCAATAGTGATAATGAGAATGGAGAGAGCTGGGAAAGAGCTGGCATGCTATGCTGAAATGTAAGGGAAAAAAGAGGTTCTACCTGTGCTGCAAACACAGTAAAATACTAAATTTGGCCTCAGTTTGCTTAAGTCTCAGGCATGTACTAATGTCACTGTTCAAGGTAGTATTTTGTTGAGATGAGGAATTCCTACTAAAATAAATGTACTTTACAGTTTTCTGTACAAGGATTTCCTATTTATCATATAAACTAATGAGATTAAAACTGATAGAGATGCAGGGCTATTGTTTGCTATATTCTCCTGGTAGGAAAAATAGATTAGGCAATACAACTATAAATGAAATGCATTGTGAAAAAGTAATTGAACTAAAGCATGTGGAGGTTAGAGTTAATACTGTAAAATCTATGCTTTCTCTAAAGAGCCTTCCTGATTTTGTGACATTATTCTTTGCTTAAGGTACAGCTGAGCCCTAAGGAGGTTTTTCATGTCTAACAGGATCTTGAGTTTAACTATTCTGTTCCTTTGTTCCCAAGTTTATCGTTGTCCTGAACTCTACAAGACCTTTTCTTAGGTGGATGTGTACTTGGTTTAACTGCACTCTGAGCTGCAATAGGAGAGCTCTGAAGCTGTTCTGCTGTGCCAGTGGGCTCTAGTGTGTACTGTGTGCATCTAAGCCCAGGACAAACATAACTGCTTAAAAGATGGATTACATTTGTCTGCAGAATGCCGCACATCCACAGCATCCCAGTTCTAGTGATTTGGTTAAATAGAAATGCAATGAAGAGAGGTATTTAAATATACATTTAATAAGTGCATGCACAACTTTGCTCCAATGTAATGATTACTGTGTATGGCTCACATTTCTTTGCATTCAAGATAGAAAACAAGAAAGTGATCAAGACATTAGCCTTTCTTAACATCTTATAGTGAATCAAAAAAGTCTGTACTTCCAAACAGAGAGAGAAAAGCTGTAAGCTACAGCCTTATCTCTTCAGCCTGAATGCTGATACTTTTGTCTGAATACTAAAGCAAGCCACTGAGAGTTGTATTTTCTACTTAATTTTGGGAAGTACATATATTTGTAGTTAGAAAAACTTTGTAGTTAATAATTATACACAAGTTGATAAGCAAAAGTACAGAAACTCTACCTTTCATAAAATCCTTGAGGCTAGCTGCCATGAGCAGAGTAAATGTCTTCAGGAAAGTAATTAATACTTTGAACTGGTTTTCTTGTACATCAAGTAGAACTCAGTGGTTATTGTTTTAATTAATTCTGTAGCCTCAAAGGCTGGCCTGAAATAATCAGCAGGAAAGCAGTTAGGGAAATACAAGCATTTTGATGTATTGGTTTTTTGTACAATTCCCAGTGCAGAACTAATACACTGCTACCTATGTCTCATTTGCTCTTTATGTTAGTGGCTTTTTAGGGTAAGTGGTAGCTGGTTTATTATTGTGGCTTAATAACACTGTGCCACATTTGAGCTGTGATAACTGTCCCTTTCCATGCTCTTAACCTGCAAAAAAGCAGGCACAATAATTTGACCTGGTCTACTGTAACAGCACTAAGCCAAATTATTTTACATCTGTCGTAGTTCCAAAACCCCACACTGAGAGTTCATGCAGCTCAGCCGATGTACTGTAACTTCAGTGATACAGAATATAACATCACCCTTTGCCTCTGAACTTCAAATTATGTTTTGTTTGTGGCTGCTGAACCCCAAATCCCATCTGCCTTATGCATAGCTTGGGCGCTTGCTTTCATGTTTTGCATAAGTCATATTCACCAGTACACATTTATGGTTTACCCATAATCCATCCATCTTATATAATAAGCACATAACATAACATAGCATAATATAACAACATTATGTTATATATGTGGAAGCACATCATCCATCCATGTTACGTGCTTATATTCCCCACAGGACTGGGGTAAGACAGCATTGATGTGGTTGCAATTACTTGGTGATATGATTACTTGTAATATTACAGCAATTACACGATGAATATCACTGGGCTTGGGTCTTAGCTTGGGTACTAATGCTTGTCTAAATTCACAAACTTCTTTGTCCAGATTCACAGTTCTCCCTTGGAACTTGTTTTCTAAATTTGTTTTCTAGTGCCTCTAATTATTTACACAAGCACAGAAATTCTGATGAAGGAAAAAAAATGAAAAGCCAATCCCATGTGGGAAAAGCAGGTGATTATGTTCAACAAGAAGTTATCATCTTTGTTAAATATTAAAATGTTTTTCCTCTCATTCTTTTAAATTAAACTTTTGCCCTGGTTAGTCGAGGGGTTCACTTATAGCAAGCAGGCTGAGTTCCTCAAAATTTTGTGAGCATATTATAAATATCTGCTCTATAAAATCAAAGTCACCAGTAAATTCAAAAGTGTCCATAATAGAGACAGTAATAGCGTGTGTATATATATTAATATATAATATATACTGTATTAATGGTCTCTCTATATAGTAAATAGACTCACTAAACAGCTAATTATCAATCTGCTAGTTTGACTTTTATGAAAAAATAACACAAATTTAGAAATCAATGATAGTGTAATGATCTGGGGCACATAATTTCTCTAGGGTCTGATTCTGCTTCCACTGAAACCAAAGCAGCTCCAATTAACTTTTACGCATAGGTAAAAAGACACTGAGAACCCTTTCGGATGGAAATCAGATCAATCTCCCCTTCAAATCAGCTGGGCTTCTCAATGCAAAGAAGCTGGATGGAGTGTGCTTCAATATCCTGGGAAGAAGGAATTCTAACATTCTGTGGAGTGAAAACACTTGTTTTGCTATTTGCAAAAGATCAATTCTAATGGTGTTTCTGGTGGTGATTAGCTTCGTAGCACATCAAGGGTTGTGTTCTGATTTCTAAAGTACCGTAAGACAGATGCTTGTTCCATTTAAAGGGCAGGACTATTAGAAACACCAGTATGATTCCCTGAACACAATCAGATCAGCTTTATTTTCTTTTTTTTTTTTAACAAACACCTTCGATCACATTTTTCCAATAATATTTATGTTCCAATATGTATCCAGATCTTTCTAATGATAAAGCTGCTATACAAACTTTCTGATAAGACCGTTCCATTTACAGTCATTATTTTGTGAAACAAGTGAAATTCTGGAATATGCCTTTTTAGGATTTCCATGAGGCTGCTTTGTCATAACTTGGGTCAGACTGAAAGAACAGGCTTAAATTCCCACAGTCAGCTTCTCTATTTGGGCCATTAAGTTAAGAATTAAATCAAAGGAAAAAAAAATCTTTTTTCCTATAACCATTCATAAGAGAAAAAAGGCACATGTTGGCCTCAGTCCTTGAATGCAGAAGCTTGAGCAGAAATTTCTGCTTTTTCTTTGTTTTTTTGTAAGTCTTCTGTTACCACCTAGTCCAACAGAAGCAACAGAGAAAGCATTGCAAGTTCAGCAGAGGTGTCTGAATGACCTGCCCTGGAACATCCCTGTGGGATTTCAGGGGTTTTTTTAATTTTATGTTTTAAAAATCATTCCAACAATACAATTAACAGTTCTCTCAAGTAACAGAATTCTTAACAGAAGCACTGAAGTTTAAATGTATTTTTCCCCAGCCCAGAACCAAAGGACAGGCTTCCAGATACTTTGTATCCAGACAAACTAAGCTCACCTCACAAAAATCCAATAAATGGCTTTATTAAATATATTCTTTTCCTCTAAAATATAAATATTCACTATACTCTTATAAATGTGGAGTGGGTTCATATTTCATTTGTCTATCCCATCCAAATGTCAATCAGTCCAAAATCTGAAAATGAAGAAATAGCATCTGTAATTATCATTATTTTTTTCTATAAATATATATAATATGATTTTTCTTTGCAAACTGCTTAGTTATTCACTTAGACTTCATATAGTACTGAGCACCTTAGATTACATTTTGTGTCAATTAATTGTTGGCACTAATATACGAATTTGTAATATTTACAATGCACATACATGTTAGGTATAACATTCCAGTGATTTGTAAGTGTTAAAAGGAATAAGAAAGTACAGTTTACATATGTATCCAACCTACCCCCCAGAATGCAAGTTTTCACATCAACCTCTGGAACTTTTGTAGGAGCCTGTGTCCAAATTTTTAAGTTATACTTGGAACAGCAATACAAATATCCTGAACTGTTTTTTAAAGACTTCACACAACAGTTTCCTTGATAAGGTGATGTGAGCTCCTCCTCAGAGTCCTGTCCCCCTGTGTACCGCCTGTTCTCAGCTTCTCAGATCTTTCCTAGAAGCTTCCAAGCCCAAAGAGTCCTAAGTAACTGCCACAGAAAGTTGTGTGAAAGGCAGTGGTTACTAAATGAGAAGTGTCCATCTGGAAATTACTGGTAAGTTACGTAATGTTACCTCCTACCTTGTTAATTTACACGAGGAATTGATTTTTAAGTGCAAGTACCATGACAATAAAACCAAAGTGCAGAGCTGGGTGGATCCCTCCCTGGTGTGCCTTTGACTGGTGAGAGGTGCTGGGAGTGGGGCTGCTCTTCCAGTGGGGCATTGAACTGTTCTTCAATGACTTTTTTCTGTATTTATGAATTCAGCCAATCATTCCAATATTTTAATTGGTTTTGATGATTAAGATACCTATGGAAATCACCATGTTCTTATGATGTGAATAGACAGCATGACTTATGCTTAACTGTAAAACTTAGCTTAAAAACAACATGGAACCAAAATGTGTTCATTTTCCCCTTCACCAGCCAAGCAATGCTAAGTTGAAATTTATCTGCTTTCTCAGGAATAAAAGAAATGTTGTAATATGAAAATGGAACACCCACAAACATTGAATATATTACTACCTGTACGTTACTGTGTATTACTTCCTGTCCTTCAAAGTGTGAATTTAGGGCAAAACTCTAAAAGCAGACAAAACCCCAGCCCTGTGTGAAGCTGCTCTTTTCACAAAGGAAGAACAACATAAGTGGCATCCCTGTTTTACTTCCTCCTACTACCACCAGCTCACATTATGCCAGTTTATTGCTTCCAGGTGCAAGCTGTGTGCATCATCCTGGTGCTGAAGGTCACTGTTCCTGCCTGCTTTGTGCTGCTCAAGTAGCTGTGAACAAGGCTGAAACTCAGTGAATCATGTTTTGAGTCACAACTGTAAGTTGTGTGCAAAACAGTCACTAAGAAGTTGCAGGCAGGGAGATGAACATCTTATATTTCCCCAGCAAGAAATCTGGTCTTGCCAAGTCATGTCCATAGGAGCAGTTACGTATGAAGGAGTGCAGCTCTTGTTCCTGCCCTGGTGCATTCTTCTTACTGTTGTGGAGCTGCTTCAATAAATTTTTCAAAAACTCATAAATCTTCCTCCTTCCCTGTGTTTGTTCTTCAGTGAAGACCACACAACCAGCCTTGTCACAGCAAAGGGGGTGACTCAGTAGGGGTAGGAGGACGGGAAGCTTTAGTATGGCTTTCTACTGGAAAACTGCCCTGGAGATTTACTGGCAGAACCTTCATCACGCCTCATCATGGATTCAGGTAACTTTTACCTGAGCTGTGGCTCCCAGACAGCTGAAACTCATTAAGCTGTTCTGGGAAGTCACTACAAAAATGCATCCTGTGTTCATTAACAAAAAACACTCCTGCCTATGCACCCCTAACAGCTGGTTCTCAGTACCATCCCTGTGGCTGGTCCTGTTTGGCTCCATCACTAGGAATGTGGGTGATGTGGTTACTGCTTAACGTGAAACTGTCCCCTGGCAGGGACCCTCCAGCTCTTCCCTGACCACAGCTGGATTGCTTCAGTGTCCAACTCAAAGCTGTGTATTTGCAGGCTCTGCTGGGTATTCATGCAACAGGTTCTGGCAGTGCTCCAAAAGAAAAATCTTCTGTAAGAGGTGCACAGATTATAACTGAAATAACGTTTTACTTTCAGGTAATGGGACAATCTTGTTTAGAGGATTTCTCCCCAGCCAACCTTGGCTTGCATCACAACCAACAAGTGCTCTTGTCTGCATAGCCCTTTACTCACTCTATATAGACAAGTACATTGAAATAGGCACGATTTATGATTCTGAAACATTTACATGTATGGTACTACACGCTTTTACGGTCTCATATGGGATTTTAAAATCCCATTATTTACAATGAAACCCCTCTCTTCCTTGTCACACCATCTCTTCAGCTGGTCAAAATGAAACCTGGGCCTTGGAGGACTGCAGAAATGACCAAGGCCCAGTCCTGAGTCCCAGGCTGGTGTCTGCTGCCAGCTGGGACATGTTGCTGCTGCTTCAGATTACTGTGGTTACTCAGTCTCTCTTTGAAGAAACAGATGGATCTCACTTATGCAACCAAGCCCAGTCTCGTGATCTTTGCTGACAGGAAGGAATGAATGATGAAAACAATTGGTTTTGGACAGGAATGAAGGTCCAGTTGCTGAAAGTACAGAAAAACAAATCAAGCTGGGAATTATTAATTAGATTACAGCTCAAACAAGAAATCATTTACTGAATACTCAAACTACTGTCTGGTATTTTGAACAGACTTCTATTAATAACAACCCTTCTCTACAACATACTGTTTTTCCTTTGCATTCTGCTGTAAATATTTAGGTTACTAAATTAATAAGCATCTTGGGAGCAGGTGAGATCCTGCTGCCTCTGGCTTTGTATCCACCTAGGTGAGCAGCAGAAAACTGAGTCAGATGCTGCAAGCAGCTTTCCAAGAGGCTCAACCCCTCCATCTTTTTTGGCCATTACTGCCTGGCATGTGGTGGGACTGCTCTGTCTGATGCCAGTGCATCTGCTGTTGGTGTAGCTGAAGTACCTTCAGCTGGTGCTGCAGTTGCTTCTCTGTTCTCACAGCCAGCAGTGAGACTGAACTCAGACTTTGTTTTCCACAGTCATGGTTCAGCTGATCTCACCACACACTTGCTAAGCATGACAGGCTTGTCAGTGTGCACAGGAGCCCAACAATAGGGTCACATCAAAATAAACCATGTTTGCCTTTCATGGTGCTGCATTAAGCCTCCACCTCCTTTTTCCAGGCCACACTGCGATCTGAGAAATGCTCCTTAGGCCTCGGCCTTGAAAAGCAGCACCTGGGCTCTTCAGCTTATCAGAAACACTGTCTGCTCCCAGGAACTGCTGCTAATGAGCTCCTGTTTTCCTTATGAACAACCTTGGAAACTATTCTTGTCTGAATGGCATAACATTCCTGTTCTCACACTTACAAAGAAAGTGCTGACCCAAACTGTGACCAGGATGAAACACTGCTATGACTAAAGCCCACTCTCTTGTGACCCTATAAATGGCTGTGCAAAATAAGACCCTTTGAGTTCTCCTGAACTGCAGCAGCTGTGACCAGCACCTCCCTCTGAGTGGGATCTCTCAGAGCCAGCGAACTCTCAGGTTTGCTGTACTTGGAGGATCACCAAAGAATGATGAGTTCCGGGCTGGTACCCTCACTCCTCGAGGCTTAAGCCTTCACCAGTCAGGAGATGCAAAAGAATCTGAAGTGAGTATTTCACTGACCTCTGAGGGGAATTTTTCACAGGTACCGTGCTTTCACTGACTCCGTCTGTGCACATGCACCTGTGCATATGCTAGAGCAAATTTGGGAGAAATGCTGCTTTCTTAGATGTTTAAGTAGCTTAGATATCTCAGTAAGTAAGGTTAAGTCATAAATTGTAAGCTGAGCTAAATGCTGCTGAGTATTCTTCTTTTGAGTTGCTAAGTTCAACTTCCAAGTCATAAGTTAAGTTAAATGCTGTTATTCCTCTGTTAAATTGTTACGGTGTCGCGGTTTGACGCTGGTTAGGCGCCAAGTACCACAAAACCACCACATGTGGTTAAATTATAATTTACGTTAGGTATAAGTTAAGTGTTGTTCCTTTGTTAAATTGTTAGGTTTAAGGTATAGGTTAAGTTTAAGTAGAGTAAAAGTTTGAGTGCTGCTAAGCTTTTAGGCCATATTCCTTTTTTATCCTTGCCTTCACTATCCTTTTGTCACAAGCACCTTAATATACACACGCAACCTCCATAGATAGTTTTCAGTTAACTTCTGTTTTGATTGCCTGGATTTTGTTTGGTTTTGTTGTTGCTTGCTTTTCCTTGGTGTGCCTTAATTGTCCTGTAGGTAGTAAAGTGGATCTTGCCAACGAATTCTTGTCATGCTGTTGCTAAATATTAAATCTAGTTTTTGCTGATACCCTTGCTGGTGATTTTTAAGTGATCTCAAACACTTGTTTCTAGCACCTCTCCAGCAGTCATGTATCAACTTTATTGACAGGTAGTAAGAAATTCCCTTCAAAAGCCTGACAATAAGCAGTTCGCAGAGTATATGTTAACAAAGATGATGATTAGAATTAAGCACTCACCATGTTTGGGAACTGCTGAAAAAATCTGGGAGGAAAGACCATGTTTACATTCATAATTAATGGATCTAAACTCCTCATTGGAAGATGCACCTTATTTTTAGGCATTGTGACAGCTTAGAGGCCTAAGCAGACAGTTTGCACTACATATGTAGCTTTTTTCTTTCAGCCACTACATGTTCAGAAACACCTAAAACATAGGTTCTTGTCATAACATGAAGTCCCTATGTGTACATCAGAATTAATTAGGTCTCATTCTTAAGTTCTTCCACCCTCAATCATTTAAAACGTGAAATGGATACATACAAAAATTTTAACATCTGGCTATTTAGAGGTGCAATTTGTTCATAAATGTGACATCTTTTTCTTTGTATGATTTTACAATTTTAACTGTCTTTTTAGTTGATCTCCTAAAGCCCAATTAGCATGCTGTACTAGAAAGCACAGTGTCTAAATACTGGTAGTGGAGCCTGGCACTGGCCAGCTCTTAGAACAGAACAGAATGGAACAGAGTATTTCAGTTGCAAGGGACCTACAGCACTCATCTAGTCCAACTTCTCTACTCCCACAGCCTGTAGGACCACCAAAGGCATGGTAACATGCATGCCTTTGCTAAATGCAGTACTTACAATTTCTCCATCTTTTTCTCCAAAGTCTAAATAAAGCATCCTTATCCCATCATCTGAGGACATCTTCAGTTTTTCATAGGGGTATTGTGCAATTGTCTTGGAGAAGGCACCATCTTGTGGTTCGGTTGTAAGAGAGAATCCATGTTCATAATGGATGGTCAAGCGGCACTCCTGGCTTTTGTATGTGCAAGCTGGAGAAGAAATCAAAATTTAGTCTGTCACATTCTTAAAAGCAGTTCTTCATGTTGCAGCATACATCTACATGCTGACAAAAAATAGTGTACTGAAGTTTAAGAAGGTGGTGATTTTTGTTTCCTCCTGGTGTTTCCTCCTTCCAAACCTTGACAAAGTCACAGCTGCTCTTCTTGTTGCATCTGACAGACACAGCCAAAATCAATAAACACGGCACACAATGCATAAGAAAATTAGAAGCTGTAAAGGGTTTCCCTAAAGTATTTTGGCAAAGATGAAGACACTCTTGAGTCCTCATTAGTGTCATGGTAATTGAAAAAGGGCCCAGATAATTGTATATAATAGCTACTGCAGCAGAAAGTCTGCATCTTTCCCTCAGCTCTGAAACCGAGGCCATGATCCAAATTAAAGAATGAAGACTTTTGGTGTTCACATCCCAAGTTCTCTATTCCATCACTTTCCTGTGAACAATTCTGTCAAGAAGGATCCTTGGCACTGGGATAAAAGCACTGAGATAAAAGAAGGGGCTGATGCCATTCTCCTTCTTTTGAAAAGAATGCATCCATGTCATGGTGCTGAGGAGATGGACCTGTCCCTGAGCTGGTTCCCACTGAGCTGTCTGGTTGGTTTGCACATCAGAGGCCCGCACAGAGCATCCTGAGCTCCCTGTGGGGGCTGGGGCCTTGCAGTGGACAGGCAGGACTCCCCTGCTCAGCAGCACGTGGCTCTACCTGAGCTTTGAGGAAGCCGAACTGCCCTTTGGCATGGGTGGATTTGTGCTTTGGCTCCTACTCCCACATTTTTAGGAAAAGTGGAGATAACATTCAACATTAACAGCCCTACCAACTGTAGGAGTAGCAGGGGGAGGACTGCAAAGTCTGGGGGCATGCAAGAGAAAGGCCCAGCCTCAAGCCCCAGAGCCACCCCAGGCTTGCAGCTACCTGCCAAACAGGGCATCACTTCAGAGCATCTGTGGCCAAGTACTCTTATTCTAGTTGATTTTGCATGTACAGAAGTGCTGAGAAGTGACACCTTGATGTTCAGGGAGGGAAATGACTACCCATCAAAATGAGGTTATTAGACTGGTTTGTGTTTTTTTACTCTTTTCTAGTGTGCAGAGCGGGGTACATAAATGACCAATTCACATTTGTGAATGTGCCAGTCCTCTTCTGCCTCCTCCTTCTGCAGGAGAAACTCCTGCTAGGCTCATAGAAGTCTCCTGAATATCAGAAAAAATGCTCTTTTCTGTGGGTTTCTGGACAAACCTCTGTGTCATGCAGGCCTGAATGGCTGACTACAGACTTATTTCTGAAACAACATGCTGAAAACAAACCCAGAAGTCAGCATGACATCGACTGTGTCACTGGACACAGGTACCACACCAGCTGGGACTGGCTCAGAACCTGGCAGTATTTTAAACACAGAATCCTAAACACACGCATTTTTTTAAATGAATCACCTCTAGCAGAAGGAATGTGAACTGCCATGAGCATCACAGGAGGGGTGTGGAGCCGTGGCGCTGCAGGTATTACTCACATGTGGTGATTTCTGTGATGAGCTCTGCAGAATTGTGGCAGCCCTGCACTACACTCCTCGTCCACAGTGAGAGGTCTCGACTGGTCTCAGTCCTGAACAGATGGGTTTCAATCCCTTGTCTTGTACCGGTACGGGTTGCAAAAGACAAATCCACCCCTGACTTCGGTGAGCCTTTTCCTGGGCCGGAATGAACCAACCTGCAATTGGATTTGAAAACACATCAGGGAATCCTACCAACAGTGCACTGCACCAAAATCCCCACCTGAGCAAGCTCCGCTCTGCACGTTCCTACATACACGTGGTTGGGAGCCTGAGAACTTGCATCTCTATATTCACTCAGAAGAGTGAAGGTCCAAGGCAGCGAGCACAGAAGCAGCTGGATATACAGGTGATGACATGGATGTCCCAAAATTTCTTAATAACTTGTACAAAACACCCCTTTGGATAAGGAACTGAGGGAAGTCCCTGACTGGTCTGTGGTGATGGAGTCTGGTCCACAGATACAAGTGCTGGTTCAGATGAGGCAGCTGAATCCAACTTCCACTGTGAAGCAGCATTTGCTCTAAAGCTTAAAAATCTGCCATCAAACTCAGTGATAAATATTCTTGAGTAAAGTAAGAAGCTCTTCAAAATATGTAGATGCCAAAATACTGTCTTGTACTTTTCCCACAAGGAACCTGTAAAATGCAAAATGTTGCAGCTACTTGTAATCTGAAATTCTCTCACATTTGTCTGCAATTAACATTTTTTTGCCCAGCATCAACAGCTGATCTCATGTGGCCAGGAAAGGCTTGTTCATCTCGGCAAACAAAAATCGCAGGGAATATTTTTGAGTAAGAAAATCAATACCTCATAAAAATTAATTCTTCCTTAAATCTGCGCTTTTGTGGTGGGGTTTTTTTTTCCCTCTAGAAGTGTGGACAACACACTGTCTCAACACAGAATTCACTCAGGGACACAACACTGATTCATCTGAAAAGAATAATCCAGGGGAGCTCATCACTCTGAGATTTGGAGACTAACCCTCAGAGGCAATTGCAAAATGAAGTTTGTCTGAAAAGCGAATTTCTGTCTTCTGCCTTCTGTCTTCCTTTCTATAGGCAAACAATATACTTCATGAGAGTCTATAAAGTATGTGGCATGGTAGTAGAACACTTGTGCTAAAGGATAAAACATTAGATTAAACTAATCTACTGAATGCTAATTTACCCTCAAATAATTGTTTTGCATCAGTAAGAACAGTTGCCTGTTAGCTGACACTGTAGGAGTATGCCACCAAACAGGGATGTTTTAATACAAAAGAAAAAAGCAGAAAGGAAAGAAAAAGCACAACTTTAGCTTTTCAGTTACTGAACATCAGCCACAGGGCATCTGAAATTTTCCCCAATTCCCTGACAGTCCATGCTGATGTTTGGGGTGCACATTGTGCTAAACAGATGCGCTCCTCTTTCATACCTCACTAGAAGATTTGCAAGATTTTTTCATGCTTAAGTTCATGGAAACTTTCTATTTTATGGTCCCAAGAGCTCCTGGGAAGTGAGACAGAGAGGATCCTGGTCAGAGATGTCCTGCCCTGTGTCTGGGCAGGACAAGAAGGGCTTTTTTCCCTCTAGAAAGGCTGACTTAATGCCCCACTCGGCTTTGATACTCAGGGCCTCCTATCTGCACTATGGGCAGATTTTGCAGTTAGGGACTGAGTGGCAAACAAAAAACCAAAAAAATTTTAATTCCCTTTCATCTGGTGTGAGAGGGTACAAACTTAGGGGAAGCCACATCTTGATAATTAAGGCAGGAATCAGGGAACTGAAATCTCCAGTGACATCTGCTGCTGTCTGTTCCTGGCCGGTCACCCAGGCACAGGGACGGCCACTGCTGCCATGCTGCCTTTTGGGCTGTGGGAAAGCAGCCTGGAAAAATCACATTAGGTTTTTCATTAGAAATAAAACTATTCCACTTTTTTCCTGGCCCATCTCCTTTATGCAGTGCTCATCAGCTGTACTAAAAATCATTTTCTATTATTTATGTTACTGAATACACAACAAACAGATGGTTCCAATGTTTGATTTCCTTCCAAAACACACTGCATGACCACTCAGTCCCCCACACCTTCATGCTCCATCCATAGTACTGTACTGTAGGTTTTTCAGCACATGGATAGAATGAAGATGTACTTAACAAATTAAAGTGTGTGAACACATCCAACAGGAACATTGATTCTTGTCTGCCTTTTCTTATTATCTCTGCTTTATTAAAAATCCAGTCTCACTATTTAAAAATGCTTTTCCATCAAGCAGCTCCAGATCATGCTTTGGAAAGTCATGCACTTAAACATGAACTAGACAAACATGCAGAAGGACATTTGATAGTATTTATGTACCAGCTGTCAGTACTGATGTATTTGGGTATAGGTCAAAGGATTCCCAAGCTTTAATAAAGTTGTATTCATGTGAGCCATTTCATTTACATAGAAGAGAGTTTATTCTAAAGACCACAAAGATACCTTAAAAGGCAAAAAATAGCCTTAGAAACTTCACAGAAGGCTTCCCCTCCCTACTGCCTCCCATCACCCTGACTGCAGGGGGGTTGTGTGTGTGGTGTGTGCTGCACCCCAGAGCCGAAGAAGCACCCCAGGCCAGGCTCTGGTAATATTCACCCGCAGCCTTTGAAGGTTTCTCTGCTCCGTAGAGGCTTCTGGGGGAATCTCTGCGCACCGGAGCCCGCGAGCTGAGCCCCGAGCGCCGAAGGCTCCTCCCGGCACGGCCGAGCCGCGAGAGGGCAGGAGAAGGCCGGGCACGGCCGGGCGTCCCCGCGCAGCGCGCACGGAACGCAGCGGCTGAAAAACGCAACCCTGGGCACGCTCCCGCCAGCCAGGGAGACACTTCTGATCTTCTCTCATTTCTCCCGTCTCTCTATATTTCGGGGGCCTTCTTAACTTTATTCTTTGCAAACGTGTGATAGCAAGATGGATATGGTCTAACATGAAGTGCCGGTGCAGGGTGGGATGCACTGGGACCTACAGCTCATCCTAATACTATGGGAAGAGTTTCAACAATTTACTTCAAGAGCCAGATCTAATGGCCTCTTCAGAAAGGACAGTGAGACCAGCACTGACATTCAAAGGAAGCCTACAGCTGCTCACTTGCGATTTATCTGAGAAGAGACCACGCTACAAATGCATTAACACTCGTGCAGCTCTGCTGGTTAGAACACCACTGCCATCTGACCTTTCCTATGTCATCCTGACTTAGCATTTGAAACCTGCCCTGGAATGGCTGTACTCCTTGGAAACCTATGCACATGCTCGCAATTCATCTGCATGAAGGGAGCCACAAACCCCCTCTCTGCCTTGGGAAGACAAGCAGAGAACTTGCACAGCACCTCATACACCTTCTTGGGGCTCTCAGGGCACCCAGTTCTCTCTGCCTGTCCTTCTGTCCACTTGCCCAGATTACTCATCAGTGCCCTAATTCCTTCCCCATCTTTCCATGTCATTAGCTATCAAACTGCTTTAATACTTTCTGGTTACAGACCTTGGCTGGACACAAAAGCTTCTTACCTGATCTTTAATCAGAGCTCAACATGGGCTGCTTTTTTTTTTTTTTCTTTCCTTTCATATCTGGCTATGGTAGATAATGGAATTTGATTGCAAACATATAAAATGTAATTACTTAAGCCCCATTCCCATGCTAGAGGGAGGCACTGTTATTCAGGCATAAAGAAACACTGAAACAGAGATTATGACAAAAAGGTCCTTGGAGTCAGGGCTGTGCACCAGCTGCTGTACCTCCCTGTGCAGAGATTTAAAGGAACAACTTAAATCTGATCTCAGTTTTATTTGAGCTATTATTTATATTCCACGCAAAGCTGGAAAAGACTGACTGGAAAATATTTTTAGTTCTTAATGGCATCCATAGGTTGTAGGCAAACTTAGTAACAAACAAGAAGGGCATGTTGAAATTTTGCTGTTAAAGGATTGTGAGAAGATTGTAATCCTTCTACCACTTTCCAATTTTCTCTGCTCATTATGTCTTGGGTAGATTAAGCATGACTCTGTACAGTATCTGGCACTGAAGTTTTCCAGTTTCAGCAGCTTTTCAAATATGCATTAGCTAAGCAAAAATGTTTTCCCAAGGACTCATAAAAATCTGAAAGATGGGAGCAGCTAAGATTACAACATGTGCTCTGCAAACTTTCCAGGTGAAAAGTTCTAAATTGCACTGATCAATGCACAGAGGGGATTAAAAAACTCGTCACGAGGAGGAGAATCACTGACCAAGAATGAACACAGCAGTCAATACCACCAGCAAACCCGCTGTATTTTTTTGCTACAACTGTACTCAGTGTGGCAGATCATAAAAGCAGGCTGTTAATCAAAATCATCCAAAATGGGAGGTGTAATGATTCAGGGAATCTATGCATTTATGTAATTTGCTCACCTTGGGGATTCATATATACATGTGTAATTATCACATTGTGACTCCATTCTGAAGGACAAGTTCTGTATAGCTGCTTTTTATCTGGGTGTTAAATTCAATGACTTTAGTAAGAAATCACAGAAATAGGGCTGGAATGGTTGTCAGGAGGTCACCCAGCACATCCTCCTTCACAGAGCAGGGCTAACTGTGCTGTGTGTCACCCATTCTTCAAAGTCCCCAGTGATGAGGATTGCACAACTTTCCCAGAGAACCTAATCCAGTACTTCACCAATTCCCTGCCAGAAGTGCAGTCAACTACTTCCTGTTGTGTTCAGGAGGGATCTAGAAAAGATACTCCCCTGTTCTCTTTGTGTCTTATCTTATACCTGAAAACTATTGACATGTTTTTGATGGACTCCTCTAGATGAAACTACTAAGGTTTCTTAAGTATTCCCCTACTGATAGTGTATCTATGTTATGTATTTGCATTGCTTTCTTCTAGACCCTCCACAGTTACCTGGCATCTTTTTGGAAGTGCATTGCCTCTCACGAACATGGAGTATCACCTCAGGCTTTACTCACTCTCTGTAGTTAGGTACGATTACTACATCTGCCCAAAATGCAACACTTCTGCTATAACCCAAGATGATCGTCTTTATTTTCCCCTCTCAAAAACGTAACACCTTAGATTCAAGCAATTTTATCACAGTGCTCAGGTGCTTCCTGGCAGAGCAACTACTTTGTTGCTCATATTCTACCCCAAAACAGCAGAGGTGATTATTCCCCAGCACTGAACTTTGCACCTGTCCTTTCTGAACTGCACCCTGGCTTTCTGACAGACCATCCTGGCTTTCTTTCTTCCCAGTGTGTAAAGACCCTTCAGCAGCCTGACACGTGCTGTACAACTTCTCATTCCCCTCCAGCAGTAAGATCAATGTTCTTCAGCTCAGGCAAGGATGCCATCAGACAAGGAGATGACCATCCCCACCCAAGGCAAGCCCATCTGCAATCAAATGTGACCTCTTGAGAAAAAATAATTAAGTAACAGGCCCCAAGACGTGGACTTAGATTGTTTGATGCAGTAAACTAGTCTCACTGATGATGGGGGCTGGTGATACCTACTAAGGAGTACTCTTTCCACATGACGACATGTGGCCAGGAAGGGGCAGGGTGCACTACAAGATCTCCAGTCATTTTAAGGAGGATTTGGGCCCATGTAAAAATTGAACCCCCCAAAAAATGAGAGGAAATGCATCATCTTCTGCTGGGGTGCTCTTTCTTCTCAAACTCTAAGGCTTAGTGACACACCTGGACACAGGCTCCAGCTGCAATACTTTACCCAGCTTTCACTGGGACTTATCACCTGGAATTGTCAACATCCAGCACCACAGCGTGCAAGCAAGCTGCAAAGCTGGTGTCTCTCGCAGCATGTTAGAGTAACAAAGGGAGAGTCAGAAGCCGGCTTCCTGGGAAGTCTGAAAGCTCTGTCATGGGTAGGTAGACTGGGACAAACAACCATCAGTGTAAATCAGTGAGTTCAATTTTATTTTTTTAATATAATGACTTAGCAGAAAAGCCTCAGTTCATTTGGGGAGAGACAGAGAACAAAAATTAACTAATGAGAGTGCAGTAAGAGACCCACTGCTTCTGGCCAGGGGCAACCAGCCCTTCTGAATGAGAACTCATTGAAAATGGTATAATAGAGGCCTGTAGCAAGGCCGAAACAAGGAACAACAGCTCTTTCTCAAGCCCTTTGACCATACTGGCAGAGAAACATGATTAAGATTCACATCAAGAAGCACAAACAGTTTCCACTTCATAAGGGCAACCATGGGAAAGCTCTCTCTGAATTAGTGTTAATTGAGACCTTCAAAATAATGCAAATGATTTTTTCCAACCTAGATTCAAGAATGTGTCTTCCAAGCTTACCATTTTAAGCTAAAAAAAGGCAGGAATTCATTTGCTAGAGCAGGAATAGAAGCTGTGCTGAAAATGTCTCCATCACATGTGGAACCCTCCAAAAGCCCCAAACTGGTGGTGCAGAACTGCCACACCAGGGCAACAAGGCCACTTTTTTTCAGCCTGGAGGTGTTTCTGCCAAGCTCACAGGTTGCACACTGAGATAGGAATCTCAGGAGATAGAGATCTCGGCTTTTTCAGCACTCCTGCCTCTGTTTCCAGGCCAAGGGCCACATCCAAAATCCCAGTGAGTTCCTGGCCATCAGTCTCAGCCAGAACTTGAAATGGAGGAGAAGAGTTAAACTCAGCAGATTGGCCCACTGAAGAAGAACCCGCTTCTCCAACCACAACATTTCAAATGTGACTACAGCTGTGCAGCAGCCATACACATTCCTGGATGATTCAGCTGTTCCCACTGCTACTGAAAGCTGTCATGATAAAAAAGCACAGGTACCTGGTGGCGAGCAGGGGGTAGGTATGCACAGGGCTGAACCAGGCTTCCTTCATCCGTGGCATGCTCTCGTATATTAAGAGGTCTTTCTCTGTCAGAACCACTAACACTGGCTTCCAGTGCTTCTCATTGTCTCCTGGCACCTGGAAAAGAGCACAGTCTCATTGAAACAAGAGACAATGCTACCACCGTGCAAAGCCAGACGAAACAAACATGTCAAGTTCTGGGTGAGAAAATGAGCACAAGATAGTATTGCTTCTTTGGCTTTTGACATCTCCCACCTGAATTTATAATCAGATGCAGCAGAAATGGAATAACGTGCAAAGTCATCTGCTGCTCCCATTAGCACTGCTATTTCCAGCCTTCCCTTACTACAGACTACTCCATAAATGCAGTATTAGAAGAACACCGAGGTGGAGCCGGCTGTTACTTAGCTGTGGTATGCATGGAAAGACCTTAAATGTATATTTATAATGTGCACCATTCATGTGTAGCTGGCACATTAACCTGAGTGCTGGACACTGCTGCTGCTGTTTCTGTTTTCATGAGTCAAAAAAGCTGCAACATCATTACTATTAAAGAAGAGTGACAGGTAGCAAAAACTAGTGGTTTGGGAGCAGACTATTTTTTCCTCAGCAGTTCACAATTTTTTTGCTTTTCCTTCCTTCATACCATTCCTTCAGTTTTACAAGTGCCAGTTTATAAGGAGATTGAACCTAAATGTGGAGTTGATCTCAAGCATTGACTTGGTGATGGATCTGCCTTCACATTTAAAACCTGTCTGTCAAAGATGTCTAAAGACTGGGGCATCAGAGCCCTTTACTGGCTGCAGAATCCAGATGTGGAATTATACTTTGCAGATTAGATGTGTGATGTCCACATGGCAACACATTTACTGTTATGGGGACCAAGTATGGATCCTGGTTTTTATTCTACTCTGGCAGCATAGAAGTGTCTTCAAATAGTTGGGAATATGAAAGGACCTTTGTTTTAGCAAGAATGAAGCTCTTTCACTGACAAACTAATCATTTTCCTTTCGGTGCACATAAAGAAAAAGAAACCAGTGTTACTGGTCCATAGTAACACTCACAGCCATGCTTTCAAACACAAACATCTTGGCTAGGTGCTAAAAGGAATGGAACAAATTCTGAAATTCACCAGAGAATCTGCTTGTCTACACGACTCCTCCACTAAAACCTCTTCTGGGATAGGGAAGCAGCTGTCAAGGCAGTTCTGTGGTTGATGCCAGCCTACTTGCCATGGGCATGTGTCACTGGGCACATTCTTGGGTGGAGAAACATACAAAAGGGATCAAAGTCTGGCCAGGATGGGAGTGGCACACCCAGGTATGATAATTCAGAACCACATTTGAAACACTTGTATTTTATACAAAGCCAGGCTCCTGCAAATTTCTAAACTTCTAAGGGCTTTTAAGACCAATGTAACAGACCTTTACATCAAAACACCAATGCCCAAAGCAGATCTTAAACTAAGATTTTTGGCTTGTGTAAATTTTAAGATGTATTTCTCCCTCTGAATTAAGCTTTTCCAATAACCATATTCCTGTTTGCAGCATTATTTCCTCCTTGGTTGTTCATTTCTCTTGAAGTCATAAACAGGTCATCCTTTCAACTTCTTCAGAAGCATTAATACTTATTTACAATTTTCTTGTGGTGACAGTTTCTTGAAACACAATCTTTCATTTTCAAATAGGGCTGAATAGAGAAGCCACATAATTAACACACCTATTACTACACTCATGAAAGAATGCAAAATCCAGAGTTCTCACAGTCCATGTACGATGAAAATACTCACATGAGCAAAAAGCATCCTCAACTTCTTAATACCACATCTATTAACTACAGTTAACACCCCAGTTCCTAGCGTGGGAATATAGAAATGAGTGTCACAGTTAATGTTAGGAAATGTTACAGTTAATGTTAACATTTAATTTTGGAGCACCTGCCTGTATTCTTTAACTAGAAAGGTTTTAGTACATACTTCTGAAGTTTTCCAGAGAAGAAAAAGGAAGATAAATGTGAAATCTCTGTGACCACAAGCAATCCAAAGACTATGGGAAGCTATTCACAACTTTTCTGCAGAACCGTCCTGCCTGTGTAGCATTTTCAATCACATGTTTTGCTATTATGTGGCTGGTCAGTCAACAGTGACTCCAGAAACTTTGGGAAACACTGTTCTCTGTAAAGCAATCACAAGAAAGAGAATAAAACTAATTTTGCTGGCTGGTACCACAACTCTTTGCTGGACAGCTGTAAACATTAGGAGACAGAATTTCCAGCATGAATCCTGAAGTTAACAACCTGCACCGTGAAGCCCACAGCTTTGCCCCAGTCCTTCCCAGCAGCAGGGTGACTGTGGAGATGCGGCTTGGTCATAAGGTATTGAAGACTTTTCTCAAGAATAAGTGACCTTACACTACCTCTCCTTGTAGGATATACCCCTTGTTTGTAGGGTGTGTACTGGGAAGAGGCGAGGAGAGGAATCATGTTTGCCTGTGTTCTGCTCCAAAGCCCTCCCCAGTGAGAAGGGCCAAGCAATACACACACTTTTAAATACAGTTTTTAAACCTTGCTGGGACCATAGCTGCCTCACTGACGAGGAATGCTCGTGTAAGCAACACTGCTGCTATTTCAGACCTGAAGAAGGATTTGTGTGCCTGAAAGCCTGTCTGTTTCTTCCCAACTGTAACAGCAGATCTAATAAAAGACACAGCCTTTCCTTAAAAACCTTGAATTGCATCACTGTTCCCTTATTTTGTAGGGTTTGGATCAGGCTGTAACAGCTGATGCCATGCTGTTCAACAGGCAGTTGGCACTTCTGGAAGGTGTCAAAGAGAACATGCTGTCCTGTAAATAGTAATAGCAAATTTTACAAAGGAAGAAGAGAGGCTGCAAGTATACCATTAGCCCACAGGGCACATTCTTCACAATAAGCATGGGAAATTAATCCAGATCAAGCAAATGTCACACCAAGCATGGGTATAAGAGCAAATTACAAAACAAAAGCAAAAAACATGCTGCTTATGGGAAGCTAAGTGAAGGATTTGTTCAAGTTTCAACGGTTTTACTATCTGACATACCATAAAGATAACATGAAATGCCTAAGTAAGAGTAAATTTAAATAGCATTTGAGATACATTTTAGAGGCATTGTTTTAGATAATGATTAGGACAAGCTTCTTAGCCAGAATTTTGCAGAATTCTGGCACTTGCACTACAGTTTCTTCGCTCCAGTTCCCACTTGCACATGTACAATTCAAAGTGCATTGATCCGTGTTGCAGACAAATAAAATCACCATCCACTCTTCAAACTTAACTCTTTTTCAAAGTCAAAATTGTTAGATCTAGATGAACTACAGAAAAGAAAAATCAGTACTCCACAACAAAGTGAATCAGCAAATATTTTGCTGGTGTTCTGGGCACTGCTCAAGTACCTCCAAGCAACAGGTACCAGTGTTCCCTCTCCATGTGTCACTGGGGTCACTGCTTATATTCCCAGGTGAAATTCCACTTCAGTGAAGCTGTAAATGTTTATACCAGAAGCAAACTTGATTTTTTTTCTTTCCTAGACACACTGTGCCTCTAGATCAAGGTCTTAAAGCAAAAACTTGAAAAGGGAGAACATTTCCTAAGAAAAAAACCCAAGCAGAGTGAAGAATCCTTTTTGTTACTCCAAACCTCTTTGCTCCTCATTTACTCACCCCATTAAGTGGAAATGCCACTTTTCCCCATATGCACTTCTTTGGTTTACCTTTCCAAATCCAACAAATATTTCATGTGCTGCAGGGCTGAAATCTAAATTTTTTGTGTACAACAACACGATGGCTGGGCTTGGGATGACACCAGAGGAGACCTGTGTTCGTGACTTGTTCAGACACAGACTTCCCCTGCAAAGTCAGGTCAGGTGTTCTGTGTTTCCACACGGACACCGCAGTCTCTGCTGGGGTGGCTCCTGTGGCAGACACGGCAGGAGCAGACAGGAATGTGGGAGCAGACAAAACGTGTGCAAGAACAGCTGCTGTATTCCAGCAGCTACAGCAGGCTTTGGCTGACACAAGGGCACACAGGCTCCAGCGCAGGACACAGGCGGCACACGCGGGGCCGGGACACGCCAGACCCCGCGGCACCGAGAGTGCGCCTGAGCTCCGGCTGCACCCGGCTGCCTTTGCAGCCTTGCTCCAGGCTTTGCTTTGGGACCAGACCTGCCGTGTGAAGGACTGACAAGCTCAACACTACCTGTACGGCCACCCTGCTCCAGCTGCTCTTCTGGCCGCTGCTCACAATGTACCCTTAGGGAGTAACTCCCCTGGTACACAGCAGTGTTCAGAGGAGCCAGCTTGTTGTGCCTGAAGTGATGGGGATCCCGTTCCCCTCCAGTGGGTATCACAGCTTCCAAACCTATAACAGTTTTCACATATAATTAGTTGCCATAAAGACAGTGGGCATCTCAGTGGAGACAAATCCTTTTCCAAACTGTTTGGACCTTTGCTCTTTCATCTGCCAGGTCTCCTTTTCAAAAGGTTTTTCTTTGAATCTCAGTTATTCATCTACTTTAGGCTGCCAGGAATGGATGAAAAAATACTTTTAATCTATGAGGCTCACAGATAATTAAATTAGAGGCCTTGGTCTTACTTTGAAAAGCTGTTTTACATTTTGTTACCTCAAAAGGGACATTTCAATTACATCCACTGTTTAGTAAACAAATTATAAACTGCCAGCAGACTCCACTGCAGCAAGTATCCAAAATGTGTCTTTTCTGAGACCACTGTGAAGGCAGCAAGTTTATGTTTACAGTAAGTGGTTTGTTTAAGCCCTTTTTCCAACACCTCCTCCCAAATCCCAGACCTACACTATCCTCTTACATTGAGAACAGGAGGAGCAACCAAGAAAGAATTTTCTTGCTATTTTACCTCTTCCTTCTCTGTGCTGACAAGCCAGATTTGACACAGGCTGGGATATGTTCTGCTATGTATTTCTTGCCTTTTCATTGTCTTTTGATGAAGGGTTACATCCATGTTCAGAATAAATTTGATTAATTAACAGAAACCCACTTGTCAGTTCCTGAAAATAACAGCTGGGACTGAAAAGGGTTTTTGCAAGATGAACAGCAGGGATGCAGAAATACATCCTGCAAACCCCAGCATATGCAACAACGCTGATATTTCTGCAAGCTCATTTGATGGGAGGCAATTTGCAATGCAGGAGTGGGTGTAAGTGACAGCCGTAGGCAGGGGATATCAACACCTCCCATACCACACGTGGATGAGGTGTGTTTTGCTGCTAAACTTTGTAGTTTTAGACAGGAAACAATGTGCATGTTCTTTAGGGTTTAAAAAATAAGCTAATGAAAATGTGTCTGATTTTGTTTTTCTCTTTCTTTGACCTCAGTGATGGCTCAAAGGTGGCTTGTGCCATTATCAGATCTGGATTAAAGTCAATGCACACACGAAAATCCCCCAAAGGGCACAATACTGCCTCCTGTAAGCAGTGAGCAGTGAGCAAGTGATGCACACAATTGGCCAAGCTACCAGTGCTGTGCAAGCAACCAGAGCCACGGTGGTCAGGTGGGAACCACAGCAGGGACCACACTGACCCAACCCTTGCATCACCCCGAGCAGAGCCCAGGAATACACTGGCAGCCTCAGTTACAGGCACTGCTGAGCATGGACAAGACACCCATTCTCAAGACAGGTCTGTTCAAGTCTGAACTCCTTCTAATTATCCTTTAAAATGACAGGACACAAGCCAACTTTTCTCAAAATTAACACAGTCAAACACATCAACACAGCAATATTTTCAAATGATGTCCTTACTCTCTGGGCTAATGGGATTTTCAAATAGCTCTGGCTCATATCCAAAGACCTCTAAATGCAAGAGAAGTACCCAAGTGCAGTGAACTCACCCACTCAAGAATGGCAGGTGATCTGAGACCTTTCCTACAGCCAAACAGGAATGCCTGATCCAATTTTGCAGTAGAGGTTTGTTCCAGAGTTCGGTAAGGTCAGCTGGAGTTTTGCTAATAACTTTTTAGTTTTAGATCATGTCCTTGGCAAACAAGCCTGGAGGGTTCCACGTCTTCCACACTACAGAGAAGATGGAGCCAAATTCTTCTTGGAGGTCCACTGGAGGAGGATGGCATTCAATATTTACAAATGGAAGCAAGGGGAATTTTGATTCGATACTCAGAGAAACCTTTTCAGTGTGTCATGGTGGTCAAATACTGGGACAGACTGTGAATAGCCACCCCTCAAGTTACTCACAACATGACCAGGCAAGGGCCTGAGCAAGCTGCTCCAGCTGGGTCTACTTAGGGCAGGGGGGTAGAAGCCCTTCCAACCTACATTATTCTGTAAGTCTACGAAACACCAGAAAAAACTGAAGAAGTCCAGATTTAGATCAGAGAGTCATCATATAGATTGCCCCTGAGTTAAAGCTGGTTGTATAATTATTCTGTTCACATGCAGTTTTTCATGCATGTGTTCCATGAATGTTACATCAATATGAATGCAGTAGTAATACAAAATAGTTATTGCTGCCAAAGGGTTTGCAGGATGATTTGCAGTTACCCTGAACCTTAAATCCTCCAGAGCTGTATAAGGTGTGCATCCCTGATCCTTCTGACTCGATGGAGTCCAACACTCTGCATTTCCATTGCAGTAGATTAAAAGATAAGAAATGTAAGGCATCACATAAACTTTATTCACTTTACCTTAACTAAAAATATATTACACAAGAGAGAAGTTCAAAATCCTGATGTGTTGTCTTGGGGTCCACAGAAACTGATTAACTAAATATACAGAAATACAAGTCCAGGGCACTCAAAAAGGGACAAAATGGTAATTCATCTATTTTTGAAACCTCAACCATGACCCACAACCCTTTTGCTATGCGTGAAGATGGGATTTGAAGCTCCATAAGTAAGAGCTGTTCTGCAGTGAGACAGGAGACTCTAACTTTCTGAAAATGTCAGGAATCTTTCCAGGGAGGAACAAATAGGCAGTATGCACAGGAGATTGCAAATACCCCACACCATTTGTTAAGACACTGATTGATTTTCATCTTAGTTAAGGTGACCATTGTGATTTAAGAAGTATGCTGGTGCTTCCTGGGTAAAACACAGTTTCTTCTGTATCAGTGACTTCAGACCATGACAGCACTGTGTGAAATTAGAGTAGTGGTAATTTATGATAGCAAGGCTTTGCAAATAGCAAAGGTCCACTCCTGAAATGATAGTGTTGAACCAAATGATTTCTACAGAAAAACATTCACTTTGCTATCTTTTCTTGTTTTCATTTTTATTGCTTCTCAGAAACTGCCAGGGGAGAACAGGGAAGGTAAGAGGACATTTCATCATTCCAGGGCTGTGGCCAACCTGTAAGTCACAAGGACAGAGACAGATCCAAGTCAGACACACAGGAAGGTCAGCACAGCCCAGCTCCACTGGCCACTGAGGCTCATCAGGAGACAGTGGACAGCTAAAGTCCAACTGACCTTCAAAGACAACTTGACTGGGAACAAACCTGGGCTGGAAGAGGTCACATTTTTAGTACTGCTTATAAAAGAGGCACAGGGGAAGGAAAGACCATAAACTCCAGGCTTTTCTAATCAGTTATACTGGTTGAACAAATGAATGGAAAGCCTGAAGAGTGGGGATGAGCACAAACCTGCTATATATAAGCAAAAAACCCTGTAGAAGTGGAGGCAATCACAAGCACCAACCTCCATGACCTGCCAGCAACTGTTTGATTTGCCAGCACCAGTGTTTGACACAGCAATCTATCTCTCTTCCAGCATGCTCACACCACACAGTCAGGATAGAAGTGAAGATGCTATTAGCAGACACCTTTGAATCTGTTGTGTGTTCATGCATAACTTATTTGTGCAGTGTCTGGGCTCTTCAGACCTCACGTGAGAGTGGCTGTAAACTTGCTTTCTGAAACATATCACCAAAAAGCTGGTGACAGAAGCTGAATAAATGTTTAAGTAAAAATCACAAAATTAAAATGTGGGAGAAACTGTATGTCTAAGATGCAGCTTGTTTTTGGAAGAGGTGAGGAGCTGTGTTGTCTCCAAAATAACCACTGGACCCCAAAGCACTAAAAACCTAGTGGTAGGGGGAAAACCTGTACTTGCCTTTAAAATGGAGCAGCCCCCTTCCTCCAGTAAGCCAGGCTTGCCCTGGGAAAAACCAAGAAGGAGCACAGCATGATTGTGTATCTTCTGCTTCAGTCCATGGAGCTATTTTGCACATCAGGGTCAGCCACAGAAGGGAAGGGATTCTACTTTGTGTTGGAGGCTTTGGAAGCTTTACCACATCTCCTGTGCAACTGCCCAAGAACAGCTATTGTTACTCAGTGATGGGGAAAACAGGTATGCTCTGGGATACTAGGAACAGCCACTGATGCCTTCTATGCCCTGCAGGTAACTGTGTGCTGGAGTTGTGCTGTGAGCAGAGTTTTCTGTTCAAGCCAAGGTGAAACACTTTTTGAGAGAGTTCATCATCATCAGTGGGGCATAACGGTGATTGTATAAGAGCAGAATCCATGTGCAGACACCATAGTTTCAACTCCCTCTCCCTGAAGTGTCTATAATTTACAACTGAATCTGACCAGTGCTGATCAAATGGGTTCCACATTAGGATAAATGATAATAATATGCATTGCCTCTAAAGATACAAGAGTGTCATCTTTCAATCCAGTAAAAGTGTGTGGATTTCTAAATATCTGCTCAAGAACACTTTTCAACAGCATCCAATCACATGTGAATGCTGGAGGTGGACTTTTGATTTGAAAGCAGCTAGCAGTTTTTAATGATGGCTGAAACATGAAAAATGCAATTTGAAATTATTATAGTGTCTATTTGGTGAAGGACAGGTAATCATCGACATCTACATTAAAACTATAGTGACTGAAATCTGTCCCAGGAGATGTTCTGTGTCTTTGTCTATCACACTGTCTTCCCTAATACTCAGTTTCAGAAATAATGGTCCATCATGACTGGTACCTTTTGAAGACTGACAGATTTGACTACTTTACTCAAGGGTCATAATAAATCACAAATGCTGGAAGAAAAAATAGTAATACAGAGCAATACAGAGAGAACAAGATGTTTTGTTCTCATTGTTATTATGCTGTCTGAAGGACGATCCAGAATACTGTGTCATTTCAGCCTGTCCTTGATCAATATTCAGTAATACTGATAGACTGCAATGCAACTAATGACTTCGAGAAAATGAGGGAATTCACTACATGCCTGGCACAAAAATGTGCTACCTTCAAAACAGTTAAAATCTGTATGCTATGATTCATCAACTGAAATTTTGAACATGCTGAGAAATATTCAGAAGCCTTATTGAAAAAGCAAAAATTCAGTTAGAATTCTTAATAATTTCACTTAAGTTTTAAAGAATGGGGAGCAGCCACAGATGTCTGAAAAATTTGGTGAAAATTAGTCATAATTTGGAATTCAAATCTATTTAGTAAGATTTATCACAAAAAAAATCTTATACTTGTCTTTTTTTCTGATTTATTTATTTACCTAATTGTCAGTTCCAAAGCCATTCGATTATTTGAAACCTTTTTTTAAAATGGTTACAAAGTCTGTACCTCCATCAGCACAACGACAGAACTCTAAAATACTCAAGCAACATACCTGGATTTTGGGGGGGGGTTTTGGGGGGGCAGGAGAAATTTAAACATGCACTTATGATTTTGATTTATCATATTCAACACTTTCTGGTGGGCAGGATGATTTTTTTTTTCCCCTGAAAATTCATCTGAGCTCCAAGAGACCTCTGTTCATCAAAGAGGTATTCAGTTTGCTACATCTGGGCAGACAGTATGGAGGGCTGGGAGAACATCCAGTAGGTCTTCATGGTGGATCTTGGCACGAGTGGATCCCAGGGTGCCAGTAAAGGTAAGAAATGAACAGCTATTCCATTTAATATCCAATTCTCTTTCTTTCATTACTTAACCAAGACAAAACTAAATTTAAAATCTTCGCCCTTGGAAAGTTCTGTTCCATTTGCTATTTGTTAGTCTTCTAAGGAATCTGCAGAGAAGAGAAATTCTATTTAACCAAAAGTGCCACTTTCTCCACTGAAAAGCTAAGAATAGAATTTTTCTGCCTTCCAAGAAGGCTTAAGCCAACCACTGGTTCAGAAATATGAATGCTTAAATTCATAGAAAGAGGGCTGAGGATAGAATTATAGAACCATAGAAACACAGAGTTGTTCTAGTTGGAAAAGACCTCTAAGATCATAGATTCCAACCATTAACCCAGTTCAGGGGGCTTGGTACCTGAAGAACAACTGATCTTACCACTAAAGACTGAGACAAAGAAGACTTTAAGTACCTCAGCTGTTTCCTCATCCTTTGTTACTATGTGTTCCCCCACATCCAACAAGGCTGGAGATTCTCCTTCATCTTCCTTTTTTTTTTTTTCTGAAGTAATTATAGGAACATTTTTTATTGTTTTTTACCACAGCACCCAGATTAAGTTCTACATGGGCTTTCCCGTGGAACTTTTCCAAGGCTTTTACCCTTGTAATTTTCTCCCTCATAACCTCCTTGTAGTCCTCCTGAGTTCCCCTGTCTCTTCTTCCAAAGGTCATAAACTCTCCTTTTCATCCTGAGTTCCAGTCAAAGCTCCCCATTCAGCCAGGTTCGTCTTCAACTTTCAGCACACAGGGAGGGTCTGCTCCTGCCCCTTTAGGATTTCCTTCTTGAACACTGTCCAGTCTTCCTGGACTACTCTGCCCTTCAGGACTGCTTCTCAAGGGACACTCTGAACCAGTCTCCCAAACAGGTGAAAGTCTGCCCTCCAAAAGCCCATGCTACCAGGTTTGCTGACCCCCCTCCTTAATCCTCCAAAATTTGAAAGCTCATTTTGTGATTGCTGTGCTCAAGACAACCTCCAGCCATCACATCACACCAGTCCTTCTCTGTTCCCAAACAACAGGCCCAGTCAGGTGCCTTCCTGAGCTGGCTCTCTCACCAGCTGTGTCGCTCCAGGAACCTCCTAGGTGACTTGAAAGATGAACACTGCTCAGGGGAGGACAGACTTTGTTCCCAAGATTTATCCAGCCTATTCTTTAAAACCTTCCCTGACAGAAATTCCCACCTACTCTATTGTAGTCCTAGGCCAGTTTCACCCTCAGGAAATTGTTGCCCATACTGGAGCACATGCCACTGTGGTCCTGAGGTTACTGTGAATTTGGGTATCATTACATGCTAGGGAGACTAATACAAAACTTGAATTTGCTTTTTCAGCTAGAAGTAGTTTTAAGATGGTCATTACTGTAACCCTGCTGAAGTAATTTCAGGAGAGCAGTGGTCACAGGGGAAACAGGTAAGTGGGAAGAATGCAGGAGAAGAAGTTTAGAGCTACAGGATAACTGCAGTTTGTCACCGGTCTGTGATTTGCTGGACAGCTGTCACCACTGTGTGGCACACAAAGAAACACACCCATCCCTAATGATGCAAAAATAACTGGCAAAGCAGCTTTAGGAGGAAACCACTGTTACCAGCTCTAGCCAGCCCAAGTTCCCTTGTGGACGTCAACTGGGGCTCGAAAATCAGTCTGAGGTTTGCCTGGTATTTAAAATACATTTCTAATTCTTGCTGATACAACAAGCCTTTTTGCTTTGCTGACATTCCATAGTTTCAAGCTTTTCTCCGTGGCCAGGAACATACAATAAAAATGAAAGCTCAGCTTTCATAAACCCTATTTATTTCAGAAGATGCAGTAGAAGAAATATCCCTAAAGTAAAAGTATTCAAGCTATGAGGTTGGCACCTATAGTCAGGATGTGAGAGCTGCCACTTCTCAAGAGGCATCACTTTCCCAGATCTGATACTGTTTATATTAGAAGACCAGGCAAGATCACAGCCCAGGGGTTTACAGCAACAACTCTTTTAATTAAACCTACTATCTACAACAAAAAGAAATAGCAAATATTGAAGGCCATGTGTTAACAGAAACTATGAATATTCAACAGAGCAACACAAGGAAGACAAATAAAGAATATTCTACTTAGCAGTTACTTATGCTGAGCTTTAAATTAGCCACACAGGACAAATGGATTTAGTGCTGTGCCATTTTATTTCATCTAGATTACTAAAAAAGACACAATTAGGGCCATCAATCTACAGACCCAAATCCTACAAGTATCAGCAAATTACATGCTATAAGCTATGTAATTGTGAAAGTTAATGCTCTCTATGTGTTCTAATTCTCAGTGTTTCATATTTTTTAAATAACTACAGCATTTAAATACCCACAGGAAATTCTACTGAGAACTGAACGTCTTTCTAAAAGGAAAACTTGGGAGGAATGAAGTTAATCTCCAAAGTTAGTATAACCAGATTGCATGCCACAGGTTATCCACCTGTAGGGCAGGGATGAGAAACTAAGATTTCAGATTTAAGAAATATCCCTGGAATACATAATTTAATAAAATAAAGAACTTCCTGGTAACAGCATTAGACTTTCAGATCTCTTAACAAACATATCACATATCCAAAGAGAAATTATTTTTGGCACAAGAGACATACGATCTCACAAACCAACTGATTTGATCAATGGAAGTTTCTTTCCTGCTGTGGGATAATAAATCACCCCAGCCAGTAAGTGCCAGCCATTTAGAGTACGAGCTGGCTGAGGATAACTTGAACATCACAGAGCTGCCATAACTTCTGCATCTGCAAGAAAGTGGAAACTCCAAGAAGACAAACACATGTGAATATTACCAAGTAACTACACCTAATTCCACCCTTGGTGTTAGAAATATACTTGTCCTGAAGGAAAATTTCACTATGAAATGTTACAAATTATTTATCTTGCTCTTATTCCCGCAACAGAGATAAATATTTGTCTATTTATTGAGATTTTTTTGGTAGTTTGTACTGGCTTAAGCATCTTATATATATTGGTATAAAAAATCTTAAATAATTCAGTTGAGTAACACTGCAAAAAGAAAATTGGAAACTATGTATTCACATAACTCATTTTAGAAGTATAGCAAATGGGATTGCACTGGCTATCATATCAGCAGTTTCATACCAAAATTTCTGGATTTTTAAATACCATGTCCTCATTAGCTTTTTTATTTCCTTAGCCATATGGAAAACAGTCAGGCACAATTAACTATTTGTCAGAAAACAATCTATTAATTAACACCATTCTGTGTGAAAGGGCTGGAAATCCCATTCTTTGCTTGCCAAAAAGCTTCCATTTCTGCCTCATGTTTGTGCTCTGAACTAAACATAGCTACAGATACACAGCTTGACACAACTGACCAAGGCAGAAAAGAACAACTAGTGCCACGGTTTTTCAAAACCAGCAGCCAGTGAGATTTTCTAAAGATAGGGAGGGGGTCAGGAGAGCATCTCCTGAAATTCTTTACTGACAGATCCTTGATTAAACTGGGCAGAAATAGATGAAATCCCAATTCAGACATTTACATTTGTGACAGAGCTTGAAAGAGAAAAGATTTGAGGGGGGAAAAGGGACAGTAAGTTACAGCAGTTTTTAGGCTTAACCTTAAAAATATGGGGTCTGACTTCAATTATATTTATATCCTTTCAGTTCTACTGACGTCAATGGATTTACTCCTAAACTATGCCAGATGGAAATCAGGCTAGCTATTACAAGATTTTCATGCATATTAGTAGCACCCCTTTAAAAGCGCCATTTTTTAAAAAGTACATTGTCAGACAGCAGTCATGGATAGCCCAGCCAGCATCAGAGGAAGGGGCAGTCAGTGATGGGGAACGCTGAGGCTGAGCTGCAGAGTGACAGAAGGGGAAGAGAAAGAGGAGATCTGGAGCAAACTCCATTTGTTGTTATCTGCAAGTGCACATAACCTTTGTTGCTGCTGAATCCTGGGCACTAAAGTGATAGTCTCTGGGGCTGACACAGAGACTGACACAGGCAACATGGTGGCTATTTCCTTCCCTAGAAGAAAAGCAGACTGAGATCTCTGTCACCTCTGAGACTGGTATTTTTATATTTCATTTTTTAGTAAAGCAGCCTGTAATGCTATTGTTTCCAAGACTGTGAACCCCTTTGCAGGTCCACACAGGGCTACAGGTGTGTAACCATTATCAGTTAGTGGTTGCCTCCTTGTCACTGTTTTTCAGAATTGTTCACTCACTTGAATGTGATCCTGTAACCACAATCCATTCCTTCTGCTTGCACTTGCAAATACCCAAGCAGCTGTTTCAAGTTATTTGAAGAGGCTAGAGACTGAGGTTTTACTTGAGCTAATAGAAACTGATGATGTACATGACCTTTGATGAGTGCAAACTCTGTCCAATCTGAAGGAAAATAAGAGAGAGGAGCTAAAATTCCTATTTGAGGTCTTCTTGCAGCTGTGAAGAATTAATCTCTTGTTGCTATGAAAGGTTCAGAGAAGGCTGGTCTTACTCTTGCCAGTAGAGAAGATTTCAACACCTTCCAACGCACTCAACATTTTGTACACCTGTCTGCACCCAGAGCTCTCTACAGTTCATCACTGAGCTGCTCCTTCCACTGTCATCTTCCTCCAGGCTCTTGTAGCTCAGATTCATCTTCCAATCCCTTCCAGTGCTGTCCCACTCTTCCCTTTTCCCCAGCTCTAATTGTCTTTCTGCACTCATCCATTTGGCTTACGTCCCAGAGGAATAAAAAGCTCAGCAGAGACACACCAGATGTGTGGTCCCATGTTTCTTTCTTCCTCTTCTTGCATACTCAGATGGTTAGAGTTTGGAGCAGGGTCTGCCCCTACTGGTACTATTTCTGCTGCAATCTCACACCATGGCATCCCAGCTTTGGCTATACCCTAGGCACTCTCATACTAACATAATTATTAATATTGTGTTATTAGCCACAACAACCACCCCCAGAATCAGTGCTGCTGCTCTCTTTCTCATTTCAAACTCTTGCAACAGCAAAGGAAGAATTCAGTAGCTAGTCAGCTCATCCTCAATAGCCACCCTTCCCAAACCCCACAAAACTAGACAAAAAGCATCACATAAAAGGTTCTCACACTATCCCACTTAAGCTGTGCAACCCCTCTCCACTCTGCTCCTCTTTGCAACACCTCCAGCTTCTTCCATTTCTTCCAGTTGCCTTTGCCTTGTTAACACATGCCTACAGTTTTAGGCAAATGGATTTAAAGCTCTGTTTTGAAGTTTTATGGGGGAGAACATTAATATTTTCTTTAACCCTGTGATTCAGAGATCCAAAGAACATAACAGTAATAAGCATTTTTTATGTGGAATGAATACACGTGTGTGTTTAAACATGAAGTTTTAATGTATTCCCCAACCTGAAGAGCCCTGCATTAAACTTACCAGGGTGACAGAAGCCAGAGACAGCACCATAAACTATTTCTTTTCATAATAATGTACAAGCTTTTCACTCCACAAAAAAAAACCAGGTAAGCTTCTATTCCTGTAGCAAGCTTCTCCTCAAAGGGAACCTGTTAGAGCCATTTTCATAAACATCACTGGCATTTCCAGCATGAAGCACAAAAAAGCAGCTTTAGCCACACTACACATCGGCAGCTACTCTGGCCAATGTCTGCAAACTATTTTCAGCACAAGATCAACAAATGAATGTTTGCACAGCAGCATTTGCTCAGCAGAAATGTATAAACAAAAAAAGCTCCAAGAATAATGTGTTCACACAGTTTCAGGAATCCTCACTGCAGCTAATAGTCGTTAGTGATAAAAACCCAGGTGCTTCCTTCCAGCAGGGCTACTGGTACTGCAGGAGCACCTGAAACTCAGGGAATCCAGAAACATCTGAGAAAACCTTTGGCAAGCCCATTTGTTTTCAACAGCAGTGTCACTACACTGAGAGCAGAAGGTCCAATCCCCCAAACACATGTCCTTCAGACATACACCCAGACATACACTCCGGCTCCAGACCCCCTTTTTGTACCCTGACCATTGAACAGGCTCACTGTACAAGCCAGCATGCCCTTCCAACAGTGCCTCAACAATGCAGGATGGGACAGCTGCTCATACCTGTAGAGAATTTTGCTCTTCTAGCAGATCCTGTTTCGGATACTCCTACCCTCTTCTCACCCTGTCCCTTTCAGCTGTTTCCTATCTTGCATCCAAAGTCTAATGTGAACACCAAAGATTGGATCTCTGTGTACTTTGGGTTTTTCATTTTGATTTCACTGAATTTTCTGTTTGAAGCAGGAACAGTCTTTCAGCCTTATTGATCAGTTTTCATTGCACAAAGAGGAAGACACAAAACTCTGTGTGATCTGCAGAAATCAAATTTATTCTGTCTCTATTTCTCTGTCCCTTACATGTGGTTGTTTAGAGCTTACATTAAAATTGAAAATGTTGTTTTCTTAGTAGTAATTGAGTAATTCTTCCTTCCTTTCCTAATTCTTCAAGTGAGGAAAACAGTCAGTACAAGGATATTGTGCATGTTGGGATTTTCGTCTATCTCTCCATAAGGATGATTAGTAAAATACTGTCTCTCCCTAATTTTATAATTGTAAAATCTTGTCCTTTGAGGGAAGTGTTGCTTTTGGAAATGATCAGAAGCAGCTTCTTTCAAAACCAGGGATGCTGGCTGTTTGTGGTAATTCAACAATTGGTCTTAGGAATATTACTTATGAATAAAGGAGAAATTTGCTAAAGTAATATATCTACTAAGGTATCTACTAATAAAAAAAATACATCAATGCTCCCAAATTCCTTGAAATGCCGTTATAGCCATTAGATCGTAAGCTCTGACAAGGTTAAATCTAATGTTATTCAAAGGCTGTTTCCTGAAGCAGATTCCCTTTTGGTAGTAGAATCATTGCCTTACTGTTTAAACATTCATGCTTTCCTCTCTATTTCACAGTTCATAAAGCACCTTTATGGTACTGAGGCATTTCTTTTTTCCCAAACAGAACGGAAGGCAGTTTGTTTTTCCAGTTTTGATTAAATCCGACATCCCACAAGCAGTGAACCTGCGATACTGCTCTACTGTTTTTAATTGTCTCCTTCTATTAAGATGCCAGCACTGAATGTCTTTCCTGCAGCCCCAGCGCGTTCTGCTCCGAGGCTGCCGTGAGCGCTGCCGGGTCTGAGGTTAATGTGTACACAGTACAACTCATTAGCCCTGCATTACCATCTGAGCCAAAAATCAGCATGATTGATCCAACAATATGTTTGGGCTTGGGACTAAGACTAAAATGAGGTCTCACCAAAAGCAAAGGTCAGCAACTTGGCACAAATTTCGCTGTGCATGGAGAAAGCTTTTCTTCCAAACTATTCATCAGGGAAGGTACAAATGACAACTAATATGGGCCTCATTAAAAATGAGTAGAGGAAACCCCTCAGAGAGGACAAGAAGTCTCCCTCGCTATCACATTTTTTTTCTAGTTCTTCCCTAAAGCTTTTCTTTACATTACAGTAAAGACAATGTGGAGCTTAAAGATAGCTGTGGGGCTTGGGATTTAGGAGACTTGTTAGACTAATTATCGTGATGTGCACTATCAATTACTGTCCACTTAAGAAGAGAGGATAATTCTGCAGGCAAAAATAAATCTTCAGAACTGAAGAATCTGGGGGAAAGGGAATAAAAGGATTTTTTTTTAATCAGCACTATTTTTTTTAATGTTAAAACTCTGTTGTCAAAACATTTCCCATCTTAAAATAACTAAAATAAAACAATCATTAATTTAAGAGTGGGAGAGAGCAGAAGAATGATACAAGAAACCTTTTCAATTGTGGATTTGTTTCAAGTACAGTTCTTACAAGGATTTCACTCATACTCAAGCACTTTTGCCACAGTCAGGCTCTGAAATCAGAACTTCAAAATATGCTTTTTTACATACGGTATCAGCATGTTCTTTCTTCCTCAGTAACCAAGGGTATTGAAAATACCATTGATACAACAATTAGACTGGATGAGAAATACTTCCCTGCAGTCTACAGAGTTGCTGTGTTGCAATATAATTGTCTAATGGCACACTTTTATAAGGGCTCTCATGGTATTATGGCGTATAATTTTATTTTTACAGGATTCAATAATAAGGTAAAAGGCTGGTATTAGTAGCCTTAGGAACTTATTACATAAACAGAGGTTGAGCATTAAAGTTGAACTGGATTTGGAGAGTCGGCACTGAGTGAATGTCTTGCCACGCTGAAAATTGTAACGCATATAACTTTTCCTTCTTCACTGTTTTTCAAAAACTCTCTTATTCTTCTAAAGGTCAATCCTTCTTTCCAACAGAGGACACAACTTCTCCTCAAGATATATTTAGAAAATCTGTTTATTTTTTTCTGTTAACAGTTGTTTGGCAAAACAGCTTTCAAGACATTTATTGCTCCTGCTTGTACCAGCAGTGATACTCTGGTCTTCTGCAACAGCCCTCCAACATTAACCAGCTCACCTGTCCTAAAAACACTTGTGGGTAGAGATAGCACTCCTCTGACTGCAAGCTGAGTGGGTGAGCATGATGGGGCAATAATATGCAAAAAGAGAGGAAAAAAATCCAATTTTCCCCCTCTAAATTAGGGTATTTTTACTAAGAATAGCTCTACTTTTGCCAGAAGTTTTCTCTGGGGATCAGCTGAGGGACCTGGCGGGAGAAGAAGGGCTGCAGAGCAAAGAGGCTTTTTTTATGGCCAGTTCTGCTGCCTTCTGCTCTATTTATTCATGCCATTAATCAAAAAGCTGAAATAGGAGTATTGTTATGCTAGAAAAAAACCAAAGAAACGATGACTGGGGTGAGAGGAATTCATACTGGGCAAAGTGAGAAGGTCAATACTCCCCTAGCAGGCCCCTCCATTTCCCTGAAGGTGATTTTTAACTTCAGGAGAGAAAACCAGTAAATGAGAACCAAGTAACTTTGAAGAGAGAAAAAGCAGCTTGATGGGAACTTCATGACTGAAAAATCCAGGATTCTCAAGAGAGACAATCCCTTTCTTTTCAAGCTTCTAACATGCAGCCTGTAAGCAGAAAAATGCAGACAAATGAGCAAACAGAGTGCAAGGGCACAGCTCTTGCAAAACAGCATTTGCCAGCACTCCCACATCGCACGGATGTGTACTCAGGCTGCATCAGCCCTAGGATGTACATATATGTCTTCTTGTCCCATAGAAGGGACGTGGGATCCAGGGGCTGAAGGGTGGCCCAGCGCTGCTCGGCCAGTGCAGTCGATGGGGTCAGTGCTCAGGGCTTTCCTATTGCTCAGACTGCATTTGTCTTGCTCTTTGTTTCAGCTGAGTTTGCCCCAAACCATTGCCCTAATGGCAGCTTCCTCACCCTGAATAACCACTCCACAGCATCTCCAAATGCCCAGGACAAGCTCCACACCTTCCTCAAGCACTGTGCTGGTCTGGTTTCTCCCACCCTGCATCCCACGGCTGGGCAAGAACAGGCGTTTCCACTTCCTAACACGCCACTGCTGACACCCTACTTGCATCAGTGAGAGGAGGCAGAAACACACTGGGGCAGAAGCAGATCAGTTGTTTTGGCACTTAAGCACTTAAAGTAATTAGGAAGGCCACCCTCCACTCCCCACTGACACAGTGTGTTCAGTGGAGGTCTCTGCTTCCTATGCAACATGTATTTTATAAAGAAGGTTCATGTTGCATTTAAATCACGTTTGAAAACCAAAGAACATCACTGTCTCCTTCACTGTCTTTCTTGCAATATTTTCTGTCAGAGACTGAGAGAGAAAAGGAAGCCTTTTCCCCAGCTTCTGAAGGAAGGGGATCAAAGCCTTCCTTCACATCACACCTGTATCTTTGCTGCATTTTTTTTTCAACTGAACTTTACTGCACATATGTTCAAACACACAGGCTTTCAAACCTGTGAAGCCCCAAAAGGTGAGATGACCCAGCACATGCACAAGGGGAGCTGGACCCTTTTGGACAGATCAGCTGCAGCTGCCAAGGCAAAAGATGGAGAGGCCCAAAATCCTGAAAATTTAGCAAGATCTAGGAAGAAAATACCTCATCTACCAAAATCTAGAAAGCTCCTTGTCCAGCAAAATCCAACCCATCCAAACAGTAGTTTCAGTCTGGGTTATCTAGAACAAAGAGTTAAGTATTCATGCTGTGGCAGACACACTGTGCAAAGTAGCCAGTGCTCAGAACCACATCAGGATGTGCTCGGGACCACACGGGGATGTGGTCCCACATCCACCATCCTGATACATTAGAAACCAAGAGAAACAGCTTAGGAAGGCACTGAACTCCCCATTTCGTTTCAGCATCCTCTCCCTCCTTTCAAGCTACAGCATCATTTCCCCTCTCAAACCCTGCCCTGGCTTGCTGACCAGACATCTTCAGAGGTCCCTGTCACAGCAGAGACACGAGGATTCCACCTGTGGTTGGTGTCCTGCTGCCTGTGCAGGCATAGCTGACAGAGCAGCAGCCACATCTTGGGCTCAGAATTCCTTCTAATGCAAGGAGGAGAAGTTAAACAAAACTCTATGGGGAGGGATGACTATAAAAATGAACTTTCTCATTATTCCTGTGATGCCTAAAACCTAAGGCATCACCTGGGGTTCACAGGAATAGCAATAGACATTTACTGTATTTTATGGAGAAAGTTAAGTCATCTGCAAGGGCAGTCAGATCAAAGCTGAGGCAGAGAGAGAGCGGGAAGGATGTGATTACCTCTGCTGGGATCCGACCAGAACTAATGTAGCCCTCACAGGAAGGGTGAGGGGATATGCAGGGCCCAGTTCACACTGCAGCTCAACTTCTGGCAAGAATAATTTAGTATCTGAAGGCTACCACAGACACAACAGTGCTCACTCGCTATTTAACAGTGCTGTACAATTATCTGATAGAGGGGTTTTCCTTCACTACAACAACCAACTGTACTGCAGAAATACAGACTTTCAATATCAGGTCCTTCATGCATTTACCATCATATTCCCATAATTTTTCATTATTTACTTATACCTATTCTTCTTTCCAATCCCCTTACAACGAGCACTTTCAATTAATTTAATTATTTTCTTGTCTCTCATTGGCATGGGAAGAAATAGCAGTTACAGATAAAGACTGTCAAAGCCTTTAAAACAGTACAGTGAATGAAAAGGCTGTTTTCAGCCGGAGTTTTCCTTAATACAGCCATTTACTGAAGGCACCTAAAGCAAGGAGAGAACGATGTTGCTGCTGGTAAAAATGGCTTGTGGAGGAACCTTGCTGAAGCTTGGAGAGGAAATTACTCTTCATGCTATTTCAGGTTTACGTCTTTCCTAAGAACAGGCTGATCGTTATCCCAGATAGTGAAGGCTGTTAATGTAATTAAGAACTCTGTTCTGGTGTTTTACAAAGCAAACAAATAAGTTCTGGAATTAATAAGCTGCAAGGTTAAGTGACACAGGGCAAAAGCAGGATTCTTCATTTGGTTATAAGTGCTCCACAGCAAGTCATTAGCTTGTATTTAAAAGTGCAGTTTCTAGTTTAGGACACAGAGAAGGTTTTCCATTTGAGGTATGTGTAATCTCTAAAAGATCAGATCCATTTTAAGATTATTACCAGGTGTATATTATCAATATGAGAAACTGCATCCTTCTTTAACCACGAAAAACAGGAGACCGGGACCAAATTGCCTTGCTCTTCTTCCTGGACATTATAGGTGGGTAGTATTTCCAAATTTGTCTATAATTCCCTTGCAAATAAGTTAGGCATTTCAGTAATAGTTTTTTTAGCAAACACCAATTTTTCTAGCAGTTTATTTATCTGGTTAAACCATATATGATTTGTACTGGGTTAACGCACAGTACAACACAAAGCTTGTTGTACACTCAGCCTAAACATGCACAGGTACTTTCCAGGCACAGAAGAGAGACCTGCGGATCAGTATAACCTGGATTTTATTCCTGAAAATGCTGGTGGTTCAGATTGTGAAGCCTGATGAGGCAGCCACCCCAGAGAAACAGTGACACACTGCCTAATGAAGCAGCAGCTTCCCAATCCCCTCCTCCTTGCAAATGGCTCTCACTTCTTGTCTTGCACTGGGATTTGCCTCTGTCACCAAACCTGCAGAAAATTAATGGTGTCCCTCCAAAAGTAATGACTTTTCTACTGGAACTGCCACCACCATGATGAAGAGCTGGGAGTGCTAAGGGGAACAGTGGCAACTGCAACCACAGACACGGCTGTGCCACATTTTTTAAAATGCTGCCTAGCAGATGCTGTGCTTCATGGGAAGGTGGTTGAAGTCAGGTACAAATAAATAAGATCAGATAACATCAGATACCTAATGTTAAATAATGGTAACACGTTTTAACTATGTGGTGGGCTAGTGGTTTTATTGTGTAAAGACATTTTAAGCTCACTTTTACAATCTGGAAATGATATAAAATTTTTTAATAAAGTTCTCCATTTCTTTGAAAACTCATTTCTCTGTGATGAGAATAAGAACATGGCTCTGTCTACTTACTTTGCTAACCTATGAAAATGCTTCCTAAGGAAATGGTAACATTTTCATTTCATACTGGGGAAAAAAAAATAACCTCAAATACACTCTCATGTCATTTGCCTAAATCTTGTTTGGACAGCTTGCACGTCTCACAATTTTCCTGTTATCACTAGCTCCCCTGAATTAGAGTGAGAGCAGGGAGATAAATGTAATACTGCAATATACAGCTCGATACTGAAGATCACTCTGCTGTGACATGCCTTGCACTTCAGCACTAACACAATGATATGGTTATCTAAGGTTTGAGGAGACTGAACAGTCTGTAATATATTAACACACTTTTCATTTCAGAGATAGTGTCAGGAGCTGAAAAACAACTCTGGTTCACCATGCTGCTTTGGTTATTTCCCCTCAGGTCTTTTCTTCCCTCTGAAACCCACGCCACATTTGTGGGAGCAGCAACACCCTCACCCTACACAGGCAGAGCAACATGAACAGGAACCAAGTGCTGGGGTTAAGATCTAGTGAGAAAAGCCCATAAGGTCACTTTTTTTGCAGCTTCGAAAATTAACATTCTAAAAGACAACTTGCAGCAATTCCTCCTTTAAAGTTTCTCAAGGGAGCTTTGAGATAATTTTAAGAAGACCACTGCCTGTACGACACTTGACATCCGGAAAGAGAACAGTCTCTGGCTGCAGAAGTGCTTTTTCTTTCTTCCAAGCCCACATGAAAAGTGTCACTGGCACAGCGAGGACAGAGAGATGCACAGTTCAGGGTTTAATTTAGTTTTGGGTTTTTTCTTAACTGACCCAGCTTGACGCTGGCGCCTGGCTACAGCTTCAGCTGCCCCTGAAGCCAGTCATGCTTTTGCTTGTGTGGCTGACTGCTGAATTGGCAAAAGCTACCTTTGCAAAAGCCCTTTTGCCAGAACACCTTTTTGTGTTTGCATTAAAGAAGAAAAAATTTAGATAAAGCTTTTGCCAGTGATATTTTGGTCTGTTGGAGCAGACATTACAGAGTGATAAAATAAACCACCATTTCCTCAGTGTTTTAGCTCTTCAGTTCAAGAGCAGAATTTGCTCCTCACGAAGGAACTCAGTGGTAGATGGGTAAGTGTAAGAAGAGCAGAAATGCCTGTTTCAGCTCCTCTGTAAGTCATGAGATGTGCAGAAGTATTAAAGAGAGGGGGGAAAAAAAGCTGGAGAAGACATTTCTACAAGGATTGAAAGCATTCCTGGGAGGAATAGAAACAATACACACTTGGAAAAGTTCCTCAATTTAGATGACATTACTAACTTATTTTCTTTTATTTGGTTGCTAAAAGTATCTTTACAGGGAGCACTATAAAAAGACAAGACCTGAAAAGAATAAAACACACATGTAACTATTCCCTCATGCTTTGCACAACTGTTACACAGGTCTTGATGAAGTGAAAGGTACTGATACAGGAAACACAAGGTGATGAGGAGTGCACACACTTCATTACCAACCAGTACTTGGTATTTCTCTTAGTTACAGAGAAGTTTTAGGATGCTGGTGACTAATACAACTCCTTAATCCTTGGTCAGCTTTAGCCACCTTCCTCATAAGGCCAAGGTCAGGACAAGGCTACTTCCTTAATAAAAGAGGGAATATGGGATCTCTAATGATTGCTTCTGGCTGTTTTTCTCCTTGCCTATAAGAAGGCCACAGTGAACATTTGCTTTCTTTAAGTGATGCAGAGCTCTCTATTTACCAGCAGACAGACCCTCACTGCCCACCAAGAACCTGAAGGTGGACTTGCAAGATGGAAGTTTCAGGCTGAAGAGCACAAGTTTAGTGCTTTCTTCACAGGGAAATTCAGCTGAGGTGGTAGAATCCTGTTAGCATGCAATGGCTAAGTATCTTAGATAACCTACTATTTATTTTAATGTTACCCACCTGAGGGAGGATCCCCTAATGAATCTATTTTTGTAGCATCATGAAGGTTGAAGTTTAGAGCTAAGTTTAGAGCAGAGTCATATAAAAATATCAAACCAGGAAACAGCTTAATTGAAGCAATGAGTAATCACAACAGATTGAAGTGAAATTTCTATGGGATTACATTTTGCATTCCCCAAACAAGCAGAGGGATTCAGCTCACAGTCTTTCCATTTTGCTGAGAATTCACCTTAAGGATATGCTATGTAAGTAACATAATATGATGCCATAAAATCTGTCTCAAAAGCTACAGTCTAAGATGCTTTTGTGACCCTGTGGGAAGCCCATGCTGGAGCTGACTCCTGGCAGGACTGGTGGCCCTGTGGAGAGAGGTGCCCACCCTGGAGCACGTTTGCTGACAGGACCTGTGACGCTGCCGGGGATCTACACTGGAGCAGTTCGTGAGAAACTGCTGCCATGGGAAGGACTCACGCTGGAGAAGTTCATGGAGGACTGGCTCCTGTGGGAGGGACACCATCCTGGAGCAGGGGAGGAATGTGAGGAGTCCTCCCCTGAGGAGGAAGAAGCAGCAGAGACAAGGTGTGATGAACTGACCACAACCCCATTCCCATCCACTTGTGCCACAGGGACGAGGAAAACGTAGAGAAAATCACAAGTAAGGGAAGAAGGGAGGGGCAGGGGAAAGGTTTTTTAAGATTTGGTTTTATTTTCTCATTACCCTACTCTGGTTTGTTTGGTAATAAATTCAATTAATTATTCCACAAGTCGAGTCTGTTTAGCTCATGGTGGTAATTGGTGATTTATCTTTCCCTGCCCTTATCTCAACTCCTAAGCCTTTTGTTTTATTTTCTCTCCCCTGTCCACCTGAGGAGGGGGAGTGATAGAGCAGCTTTGGTGGGCACCTGACATCCAGACAGGGTCAAACAGCCACACTGGTATTCACAGTGCACTTCCACAAATCACTGCCCAATTTAATCTCTTCCCACTAACAAACGCAGGTTTTGCACAAGGAGCATCTCTGGTCAGCACCTCACCCTGCTTTGAACACTTCCTCTGAAGCAGTATATAAACAGCTGGCACGTATACAGTATATGCAGGTTATCACTCTTTCATCCAGGCTTTACGGCCCACAGTCCAGTAACAAAATAAAAGGAATTTCACATCACTTTTTGCCATATGTAGGGATTTTCTCTACTTTTCAGCAAGTCTCCAACATGAGAGAAGGGTGGGAGCTTTTGACCTCAGTTACTACTACACAGTTCTGGATGGTTTTTAGTGAAAAAATCAAGTTGCCTTTTGAGTAACAATGTCACTGCAAATCTCTCATGGCTAATTCTTGGTAACAGCCACCATAAATACACTGGAACATGCACAGAGCCACAGCCTGACCCTAACAAAGGCAAAATAAGTTTCACCACTAAATTTAGAAAGACCTCAAAATGGTCCATAATGAGTAACAGAAAATAAGATTTCAGCCCATAAGGGAAAAAAGAAAAAAGAAAAAAAATAGGAGAAAGAGAGAAGCATGTGAATAGGATATTGTGTATTAACTGTAAGAAGAGGAAATTCATAAACCAGAAGCCATGTGTCCACTTAAGATGATCTGTGAATATTACACTTATGAGATCTATATGATCTGTTACAGAGCAGTAATCTTTTCAGAGGAAAGGATTTTGCAACAGAAGAAGCCTCTTATGTTCATCTTTTTAAAAGTTTATAGAAATATAAAAACGAAAACAGGATTATAGATAGGCTGTATAGTTTAATACTGCTAAAATTTACTTACCAATGCTTGAGTGTTTTAATCCCAAATTATTCCCCCAAACTTTTACATTTTCTACAGCACTAAGCCAATGTGAGCATGGAGGGAGGGACAGAAAAAGATACAAAATCTGCCTGAAAGGCTTTGCAATCTTTGTGTCACTGCAAGTGGTGTAGAGCGACCCATGTTTTGCTAAAAAGTAACGGTGTGCCTTCTTAAAGGACACTTGATAGAAATATGGCACCTGTGCCTGTGGCTTCCATATTTTCATCTACAAAATGCCCAAAAGATATAAAACATACAGGTTTGGTTTTTCCTGGGCAGTTACAGTCAGTTTTCCACATCTGTGCTGGATGCACAGGTTGAAAGGGTAGCCTGTACACAGTGGCCATTTTTCCACACACCCCAGTTGGAGGGGAAGAGATGCTCTGAATAGCTGCCCAGGCAGTAGATGGATGGGAACTATTTCTAGGCACAATTCTAACACTGCTACCGTAGCAAATACACACTTACCAGTTGGTACAGTGCCTAAAATGAATTCTGAGACTACTGATTTAAAATCAGATCATCTAACACTGATACCACCCCTGTGCATTCATGGATTGTCTTTCCACGGGTCAACAGACCCCAAACTACTCTCAAACTGAACACCAGGTTTTGTCTGCGCACAAAACATTTTAAGACTCAAACTTTGGAAGATGGGCAATGGTTGCAATTGCAAGTTCAGCGCTATAGGATGCTCAGCTCAAATGCAGGGTTACAATTAAAGAACAAACTCCCAGCCTTTATGGGAAGCTCCAGATCACGCCCAGCTCCAGATCGAGGTCAGGCACAGCAGAGGGTGGCCCATGGACCAAGGAAGTACCTCCCTAGCTGGGAGTAGGAAGGTGACAACTCATATACATGATGGGAGTGATAACAGCAGGCGAACCCAAGGGCTGGTGTCAGTTTTTGTGACTCATGTCCCATCCCTGAACTTGACACGAGACTTTTTGATCTCCCAGGAAGTCTTTTTTAACTGCCATGCAAAAGCAAAGACTATGGGGATGTTATAGTTTTCTGCTTGGTTTTTTTTAAGCACAAAAACTGACACGTTAAGGAAAGAAAGGTCTTCAAGGAAAGCTAAATCAAACCCCAGAATTTCATTTAGTCTCTCTACTTCCAGACAAGGCTGAATTCAGGAACAGAGAATAAGAGATAGAGAGCTTAGAAATGAAAGTAAGAATGTTTTCATCACCTTTTCTGCAAGCCAGCCTAGATGCCGAATCTCTCGACTTCCAGCAATCCCTGTTTTACCCAGCTGGTCTCTGACCTCTGCAATCACCCTGGGGATGAGCTCATTGACTTTGGAGTGGATGGCATTGAACCAGGCCTGGGCTGTAGCCGAATCCTTACTCCTGAGCACCACGGTGTGCTTGGCATCAGGTGAATGAACTTCAATAATTCTAGAAAAATGGGGGGAAAAACATTATGTTCATTTATATACTAATAGGCAGCTAAATTTATTACCTTGTTTAGTGAATACAATCAGTTAAAAAGTGTACTAATATTGAGATCTAGCACAAAAAACTTACCTTTACAACACCAGAATAGAGTAGAATCATCTTAACTGAGGACAGGTTTCTATTGGCATTATGAGAATATCCCTCAGAAAGGGATTTGCCAGTGCTGACGCAATCCCACATACAGCATGTCAATAGGAGTTTCAAATATGAATGCAAGAGGAAAATTCACTGACATGGACACCACCCAGAACTGCAAACTACATGGAAGACAACTGTGGAGAAGCCAGGGATAAGCTGCTGCCTTCCTTAGCTGGGTATCACGGCACAACCAGAGTTCTTCACTGTGTTTATTTTACACATGCAGAGATAAATGAAAACCATCCTCATCACAAAAAGAGGGATTTTCCTAGGATTCTGTGGTTTCAGTGATACCACTGTGCATTAACCAGAGGCCTAGCACAACTGGCCTTCTCCAGGAGTTACCAGCATCCTCAATACTCCATTTAGATCCTGCAAACAGTGGCAACAAGAAAGTGCTAACAGCAACCATGTGATTGCTGCTGGCAGGCATCTTTTACAGATTTTCAAACTCCTGTGGAAAGAGATGAGTTTTGTTTCAAAGAAAACATTCCTCCTAGACTATCCTGTGGGCTTCCACCGTGGTTTAAAAAGTACAACTGAACACAGTTTTCAGGAAAATGCATCCTGTTCACTGTCGTTATGGGACCTGTGCCAACACCTTTGCTAACAACAACAACAAAAGTGCTTTGACAGGCAGCTGCAACTATTTCAGCTCTGTTCTCAGTGAAATTATCAGTTATTAGTGGGGCTTTGTGTGCTCTTTATAGCTTTGTGGGCTATTTTACTTGAACATCTGTTAAATAACCCACAAAGTAATAGCCTGTTTTATCTTTATGTGGCAATTATAAAACAAAGCCCTGGTCATTGCCCATCACTCAATTCTGTATCACATTTGTGCTTTTTTATTATAAAAGTACAGTGACAGCCCTGAATGTTACCCTCACAAATTCGACCTGGGATCTGAGCCTAAGCATGTACTTCTGTCCTGTGTATGGCTGCCCAGTCTCTAGGACACACAATGACTCCTTTCTGCAACAGAAAATTAATTAGTTCAGTGGAATTTATTCAGGTTGAGGTTCAGAACAGTACTGTAATGCAAATATTTGTTGTGCAACTACAAAATCCTGCAATTTGGAGCTTTACTAACAATTAAGAGGTTTTAATTATTTGGTTAAACCAGAGCAGAATCCAGAACTGAGGGTGACTCAATCTGCACAGCTCTCTGGGGCTCAGAGAGAAAGGATCCCTGCTTTCATGTTTGTCCACTTTGGGAATGGGAGGTTTCCACGTAGACACTGTTCTAAATATAGAAAAGGTCATGACTTTCCAAACTCAGCAGCTGAACTGTTCAGGGTCTTAAATCACTGGATAGCTTAAAAAGCGGCTTGATTTTTCAGGAAGCACTGAGCCAACACAGTAATGCATGTTTCCTCAGCAAAGCTGCTGCAGCTCTGCACTGTCTGAAAATTAATGTTCTTATTTAGCCACTCCAGGATGCATCAAACATTCAATTTCAGGTACCAAAGCAAAATTCCTTGATACATGATGGCAGTCTTGTGAACTAGAAAACTATATTTCTAGATAGGCACATTCCAAATCACACTGTTATTTTTTTCTGAACTGCTAGAAACAGTCATCTCCTTCATGGTTATGATTTAGCCATTTGTATCCACTGATCATTACGATCATGCACAGACACCATACACTGGTCTGTCTTCATCAGAAACACAGCTCGCCCACTGCTGAGTCCCACTGCGACTCTGAACTGGAGTTTGAGTGCGTTCCTGTAGGCAGCCACCACCAAAACCAAACTAGACAGGCTTGGATTTTCAAAATACATTGTGGTAATCAGTGAAATGTTGCTTATTACTTACAGAGCAGTTTTTGGCAGGAAATCTTACAGCATTTCACAAATGAGGTCAGTGACAGCATCCTCATTTCACCACCAAAAAAGCGGTAAAGTGAAGAACCCAGACAAGGCAGGGAACAGGCCAGAAGCAGCAATTAGGATTTTCAGTCCTCTGTCTCACATTTTAATACCTCTTTTAAAAACAAAAATTATTTGGACAACACAGCAGTATTGTGCTACATTTGAGAAACATTAACACACCATATAGATTGTGTGAAACAATGCTCTTTAAAAAGTCTGTGGTTTCTACCATGGGAAAACCATGGGAGTTCTCCGTGTACATGGGAACTCCCACCTACAAGGTCACTGCACATCATGCAGTAAACAAAGTGCTGAACACAGACTCTAAGACTCAGAAGAAAGTGCTGCTTCTTCAGTTGCAAAGGAGCAGCAACAAACTAGTGTGATTTCTTTATAAGTTAGAGTTGTAGCAGGTTTTGACTTAAAAATAAATTATTGAGAGCTGAAAGAGCTTCCAAATGGCAACTTGCTTACCTCCAATTTGTAAATTCTTCCTTAAAACAAGGGGATTAACATACAAACAGGTATTTTAGTACTTATGCCTTCATCAAAGTGCATTTTCCTTGATGGTGACTATTTAAGTATTTGCACAAGATTTCTATCCCCTAAAACAATGAACATTTAGACAGTTCTTAACAATTCTGTTTAAGGGGTTCTAAACCATGCATACTCTTTCTAATATCTACACATTCAAATGTGACATCAAAGTCTAAATTCTAGTATACATATGCATACACACATACTGAGCCGTGCTTGCAAAAATACTCATCCCTCAGAGACTTCTAATGGAGCTAGTTTGGGAATGCTTGTCGGTCATCAAAGTTTGATGGTGACACACTAACAATTGCAGAAAGTCTTCCTCATTCCCTGAGCTGAGTAACAAGATGACTGGACAATACTACTACACTTCTCCAAAGTTAGTTCAAAACAGGAATCCATGCTACTTTAGCTGAAAATGATCACTGAAGATGATTCTTTTTTTCTGCGGCACTTGTCCACTCCCAGAAATACATCTGCCAGCATCACTCCTTAGCAAGCTGCTATGTAGGCCAACTTTTATTTACACACCTTAAGGTCTAAATCCTCAACTGTCTGAACTCTGCTACTACTGGCTATTGCTGTAAGATCTGGACTAGAAAACCTTAGGAAACCGAGCTTGCAGATTTCCACCAAAAATCCAGGACTCCTGTCTCCACAGTCAACTGGGATGGAGATACTAAAAGAAACTTTAAATCTTCTCAGAAACCTATGGGCTCTGACTGCAATCAAATGCTGGAAGTGCTGCTTTCCTATAAACTCTTTCCTTTTCTGCCTTTCAGCCCACGCTGCCTCAATTCACCAGTCCAATTGGATGATGCTTTCTGTATAGCAGCTGACTGATGGCATTTCCATACTTTCTGAAAAGCAAAAAAACACCAATGACCTTAGTAAACTCCAAGACTAAGGCACTTAAATGTTTCCAGCAGTCCAGCCATTATAGTTTTGATTTGTTCCTTGGCTAAACTGACCACCTCTTACTGACTTCTGTTTATCTGCAGTTCAGTGATAAAGTTCCCTTAATTCCCCACTGAATTGAAATATTTAGGGCAATGCCACAGCTGTGTTTATTCTCACACTCCACCACAGTTATGTAAATACTGCATATGGAGCTGTTTCTGATAAAGCCCATACCAACCCAAAGGAATTATATGTTAGCTCTAGATGACTGCCAAGATGTGCAGCATCTCTCCAGCCTGGCAATGCATATGAATGATATCACATTTTCTCAGAGATCATTTGGCAAACCTTATAATAAAAGAGTAATTTTCTCTCTCCTTCTGAAAGACCCTCAGTGAGCTGAGGAGTGTTTCCAGCATCCCCTTCTCCACTCACAGAACACAGGGGTGACACAAAACTCAGCGCTTCCAAATGCTGTAAACCTGGCACGTAAGTGCAAAACTCCCTCCCTCGCTTCATCAGACCTTTTACTTTACAGAGGATCAGAAGAAGGTGAAAGCAAATGTTTGGTAGACCATACTCATTCCACATTTGACAAAGCTTCTTTCTGTAGGAGTGTTCATTATCTAAGAAATACCTTTTATCAAAACTCTTGAAAGTACTTCTGCCACCAGCATTGGCTCAGGACCAAATCAGGCACTGAGTTACACTTCATGACTCTTCCTGAGTCAGATTATGTATTCAGTGACTGATTAAAGTGTGGAGTAAATCCCTTGAAGTTAATGATAAGCTGGAGCCAGTTATTCAAGTCCATCACACTACTTTGATTTTGCACTGGCACAGTGAGGAACAAAACAGTCTGTCACTGACTTTGCAAACTTAAAGATGAATCAAAGGCCAAACTGTTTACTCTGTCTCCTCCATCACTGTTGGCACACGAAACCATGGTAAGTAATTTTGGTTTTTTCTGAAAATACAAACATAGGAGCCTTTCCAGGAAAAGGGAAGATTTAGAAGAACACAATCTGATTTATATTTAAATAGTTGTCAGCTTTGTTATAAAATAAATTTTAAAAACCTGTTAAGGTTCTTTTGAATTCTACATGTAGCATGAGGAGATGAACCAGGAACAGAATACATTAAAATTAAGCAATGGAAACTTCGGGCTTAGTCTGCAAGGAAAATATTCCAGAGAGACACCGTTAGGCTTGCAATGAATTCCCCAGCATACACTCTGAAGCATCTTCATTTGATGAACCTAAATGGAGGTGAAAGCTATTTTACCAAGCGAGCGCTACTTGGTAATCAAGTGGAATTTTTCTGTGTGAAAGACTCTCAGTTCCCTTGCTGTCAGAAAGGTACTTTCTGTATTAACAGTTACTTGGTGACTTTCAGCTTACAGTGCTAAAAACAATGTAGATACTTTCTTGGGAGCTGGACTAGACTGATGTCCAACCAGAGAGTTTATATATCACTAATGAGCTGTCACAGTTGATTTCATTTCTATTTGCCACCAGCTGGGCTTTAATAAAAGGGATATCAGTGGAGTTGTGCCACATGCAAGTAAAGAAAGGATTTGGTTCTGCAGTGGACTTGCTCACACCACTGCGTGCAGATGCTGACCAATCTGCAGAGACATCACACACTGCCTTCTCCACCCAGAGCAACCACAAAAGTAAATGAATAATTTTCAAATGTATATGGATATTAAGGAGTGGGATTCTTACCCCACAGTGCCCAAAAGACCTCTTATCGTTTACTTTCTTGGATTTTTCTTTTATCTTCTGGTTGTAATTGTACTGAATATTGGTAATCCAGGAATACAGAGTCCAGGCTTCTTCATGGCAGATTCAGCACAAAACAATGGCAAAAGCAATGTTTCAAGGAGCAGTTGGGGTCAGTTATTTGGGAAAAAACCCACAAACAGCATTATTTCATAGAGATGTCAGGAATTTGATTTAACTTTAGAAGATGCTGAAAGTTTAAGAACAGAAGATGCGATTGGTATACTCAATACACTGACCACAGCTCCCTAAAGCAGGTGTTTTCCCTGAAGCAAAGCCACAGCCAAACTAAAAGCATCTTCTGCAGCAAAGCAAACCTTTTGCAGCTGGAACTGCATCTGGGCTTTCAAAGAGCATATGACTGCAGCTGGTAATAGAAGTAAATGATCCCTTCAAATTGAGAAGAGGGTGGAGGGTCTCATGCTGTACACAAGTAAGAGATCATGGGTTTGGAGAGGAATTAGATGTCTTCTGAGAAGGAATTCCACTGCTGCTGTTAGGAAGTGCTGTAGTAGGACCCAGGAGAAAGAAGAGGATGTGATCTACACGCATGGGTGAAAACTGATATAGAAACAGGAAGAATTAGTAGGGCTGCTAACAGATCAGCTCTGTCTTGTGGATGAATTCTCACAGAAGAAAGTCTTGCTGGAAGAGAGAAAGGGCAGGTCCACCTTATCTAGCAGGATACGTCTCAATGTCTCATTATTTTATATACCTACTTTTTGGCTTCCATGATCAAGAATTCCAGGGATCACTGCTTACCCAAGTGAAGCAAACCAGAAGCCAGACAACCATGACTACAAAGCCAAAAATTCCCTCTGGATCAGTTGCTGGCCTCTGAGTGCTGTGGGGAGAGGCACCACCTGGTAGCCAGTCTCCCAGAGGTACTGTCAGCTTCTCTGGGGACAGTGTCCATGGGTCACCTTCACTACTGGCAGCAGACCCATCTTCCCACTGAATAGACACAGAGACTGAAGGAAAAGCTGTATGTAAGTGATGAGAAGAAGTAGCAACTTCAGCAAAACTCTGACTACAGAAAACCAGGAATTTCCATCAGCAGAAACACAGGTGAAAAGAAGCTAGAAGTGACCAGAGGGTGTTAAAATGGCAAAATATCCACACAACCTAAGCACTAAGGATCAGCCTCAGCATCTACCAGTACTGAGCTGGGGCAGCTCTGATGGCAGCTCACCATGCAGGGCTCACGCTGTGGATGTCATTTGCTGCCATACCAGTGACTACACAAGGTGCAAAAGGGAGCCGCTTTAAATGTACCAGCTGAAAATCTTGCTCCTTAATTAATGGCAGATCAGGCCAGATCAGAGCTGTGAAACTGAAATCGAATTTGCAGACCCACTGGTAAGTGAGGGAAAGCCCAGCACTGAGCACAGGAGAACAGCCAGGCAGGAAAAAGGGCCTCAAGGCTGTCACTCTCTCCAAGCCATAACACAAGTGTGGAGCCTGGGACCATAGCAGGAAACTGAAACCCCTGCTCATCAACTTTCTTTCTCTGGGAGATCTCAGGGGTCTTTAAACTGCTCTTCCATTATTTAGCACCAGCTTAGATGTCAGCACTTACATACCTTTACATACAGATGCACATAAGAACATTATTAACTATCTGTTCTCCTCTGCCCTGCAGCACTCACACTGCTCCTCCTTTCCCTTTATTCTGTGACACATTTCTTGGAGCATTTCTCTCTCCATCTCTCCAGAGCTTTTTTTTTTTTGTCCTTTTTTACAAAAGTGTTTGTTAAGTAAAGTCTGCTGCAGTCTTCAGTCTCTGGGTTTGGTGCTCTGCCTTCCTGGTTGGCTTCTTCCCCCATTACTTTTTCCTAATTTGTGGTCCTCTCTTCCCTCTCTGCATTTCGCAGGGCAGTTCCTTTTGTTTTGTTCTCCTTCACCTGATTAATTTCAAGTTCCTTTGCTCTTATTTCCATTTCTCAGCTCAACCCTCTACAGTTGATGCTGATTGGAAAAATCAAAATTCTTTGACTTTTTCAAAACTCTCCTAACTGAAGCAATAGCTGAAAAAAACCCCAAAATGCAACACAAAAACTCATCAGCATATATATTTTTTTCATTATTTAAATACTTTCACAGGAAAGAAAGACTCAGGTTAAAAGTTTGTTATTCAAAAATCTAGCTGAAAGCATTCTTCCAGCCTTAGTTACTGCCACCTCCTCATCACCCACATCCTTCCTCACCACCCAGCTCACAGTGACACATTTTACTTCTGTCAGATCATGTTCAGTCCAGCTCACACATAGACACACACAAGTACACATGAAGTTTTATTTGTAGTCATAGATATGAATGCACACACAGACACTGCTTTTGAGTTACACGTGCAGAAGCTTTACCCACTCCTGTTGCCCTGGTTTTTGCTAAGGCTTCTGTTTTAACCTTGGAGTCAGAAATTCTTTCTCACGCAGTTTCATGTAAATAATAGCCATGTTTACTTAACGGTATTTTCTGGTTTTCATTCCTTTTGTGATAAGAGAAACTTTGATGAGCATCTTTCTTCTCCAGTGGGATTGAGAAGGAAGTGACATGTCCTCCAATCCCTTGTGCAGTTGAGAATTGTATAATAAAGGGTCTTTCCCCTCCTTTCTGCTGAACCTGGCAGGTGTGAGAGCGTCTTTACTGTGTTTTCCCAGACACACATTCCTATTTGATTTATGCTGGAGATGGGAAGTACAGCAGGAGCTCATCTGTCTGGCCCAGAAGGATGGGGAAGAGAGAAAGTCCCATTATGCCAGGCGAAAAGATTCAACTTCTTTTTCAAGAAAATGAGACATGCCTAATCCCAAATTCACCAGGACCTGCAGAGATTGAAGGTCAGTCACAACATGCTGTAACTATCCAGTTCTACACTGGTATCTTAAACACCCTGCAGGAAAACTCAGGGGTTTCTACTGTGCCCCCAAATCCTGGCACATCTCCCAGTTCTCAAACTGTTGCACAGAGACTACAGCAGGCTTTAGGACATTAGAAAGCTATCTTAACATGATTTAACAGAACAAGAATTAAACCATGAAGAAAAAAAAAGTAATGAAGTTCATCCTAGTTTGGTGATTTATCTCAAAAAAGACAAAAATGCTCATATTTATGGAAGGGATAGTCCTACAGAACTGTCTGATGTCAGTGGCCTTTCAAGAAAGCTGAGAAAAAACTGAGGCTAAGATAAAAATTGGTATGACCCAGACTAAAACTATCACAAATGATGGAAAACAGCTATTCTGCATAATGAAAAAAAATTTAAAATCACCGTTTCTGCCTAGAGGCTTCAGAACTCCAGCTCCTACAAGTTTGGAAAACTGCCCCTTATCAAGATTGATGACTGCAGCTTGCAAAATGCGCCAGCTATTGCAGAGCTGCCCAAAAAGCAGATGATGTAGATGATGGAGAACTGTCAGACAACCAATTAGAGAATAATTAATTATTAATTCTATCATTTGAAGAATTATTAATTGTAACAGTTAATGAATTGCCCCCAAAATACTGTTATGAGAGAAAAAATGCAATGTTACAGTTCCCTCATCTGGCAACCCTATCCCTGAATGCATCGACCCTGGCTACTGAGAAGGGTCCCACAGCCATGCAGTGATGGAGGAGAGAGAGGAGGCTTTCCCCATGATCCATCCCACAACTCCACTCCTGTTCCTCCCTACACCCCAATTTCTTCTCTCTCCTACCCTGAGAGTATTGAAGGGGATGCGGCCAATGCCTTTCTAGCTAAATTAACTAACTTCTCTCAGCTTGAAAGAGGCAACAGTAGATAAACCTCAAGCACTGCCTGCTAATTCATCCCTTCCAAAAAGGAGCAGATTTTGTGAGCAGATTAGCAGTTACAGTACCATAAACAAACAGGAACATGACAAGAGACATCCAACTTCATACAAAAGGTGGATTTGGACCCATTAAAGTAAAAGAGTTGGAAGCTAAGGTTAAAAACACATGTTCATCGTGACTTTAAATTTGCAGCCATTGTAAGGCAAGGCTGTAAAAGGTTTCTAACAGACCATGCACACTGTGATAGCGTAGCACAACAGGATGATTCAAGGATAAGGGGAGAGTCAACCAGAGTTTCACCCTGATTATTGTCATTTTTCTTCTTTTCTGGATTTGAATTGCACTCTTTCAAGTTGCTTTACTTTAATGTTGGATTGTTGATATAGTAATCTAAGGAGATAATAAACACAGCCCACCAAGAAAAAAAACCAAATGCTAACAAAAATTCGTGATATAAATCAGACTGACTAAAGCAGGCTCAATAACTTCTTCAAAGGACTTATTGATATTCATATAGTAAAACATGTTGGTACCAATAATGATAATTAACTGCTATGTGTCTTTCATCCAAGGATCTCAAGCTGTAGCTCACAACAACACTATGAATTAAGTATGGTCTCTGCATTTCACAAAGAATCTACAGCCAGAGAGCAGCTCAATAACAACACGAGGAACAAGGCACAAATTCCTTGAGGAGGTGTAGAGGGGGACTTTTAAGACTGGTAATGCGCCCATTCTGTGTCTTCACCTATGCCCTATTCCCTATATAAACTATATAAAAGTTCTTTGTCTTTCCTTTGTCCACCTACAACATAGAGTGAAGAAAAAGTCCTGCTAAATCTGTACTGTGCACTAGGAAAGGAAGATTTCCACCTCCTCAGGAAGCCCCACAAAGCTGTGGATGTCCACCCAGCATGACACAGCTCCAGCATGGCAGCAGTGCCAGCACAGTGGTGGAAATGGGCCATCACCTCCTTACTCCTTGGTCCAGGGCTCAGTCTTTGCCCAGCACCTAATCCCATCTGTGCTTGCTACTGCCAGTGTCATTGACTATGCCCAGTGCTTTCAAACTACCTCCTAAGAGGCAGAAAACAAGGTAAGTGTGACCTGTGTCCTCCAAGAGCAGCTGTAACTCATTCTTGTTCTCTGGTCATTCTCTGTGGCAGAGCCCTGCCCCCTGTGAGCCCTAAACGCACGTGACTCAGGGAAACTCAGGGAAATTCTCCCCCAACAGCAGAGAAAAACCCCAGGGTGCAAAGGTGCACCCCTAAGCCACATGCTCTTGGAGGAGAATCGGCATCTGCTCTGCACACCAGGGCCTGCTCACACCTGGCAGCATCAAAGTATGGTCCTGTTCACTAAATAGGAGACAGGCAGGGTGTGGGCAAGAGCCAGACCATGTTTTCATCAACAAGATATCCAGAACCCTCTCTACTGCCTAATACTTGGCTCCCTGCTCCCTCAGTTGCCCTTAAGTTATATAAGAAGGAACCTGAAGAGGTACAGGAGCTCCTTGGTCTTTCATTCCCTCATCTACTTCAAGATGTTTGTCCTTTTATTGCTTTTTTACAACCTTCTGCTTACCTCCTACATTTGCTCATTTGTTGTGAGCATTCGTGGCTCAAGATTTGTGATGCAAGGACTTGTTCCTACTATGTCACGCTCCAGTGTGACTCCTCTCTCCACGCCAGGAATCTGGCCTAGCACAGGTTTCCCAAAGGCTCACAGACTCTTTTGGGCATTCATCTGCTCCAGCGTGAGGCTCCTCCATGGGCTGCAGGGGCATGGTTGCCTCACCATGGTCTGCACCATGGGCTGCAGGGGAATCTCTGCTTTGGTGCCTGGAGTACCTCCTGCCCCTCCTTCCTCACTGACCTGGATGCCTGCAGGGCTGTTTCACATATTCTCACTCTGATCTTCTCCGGCCACAATCACATTTTCCTTTTTAAATACATTATCACAGAGGCGTTACTATGATTCCTGATTGGCTCAACTTTGACCAGTGGTGGGTCCATCCTGGAGCTGGCTGACATTGGCTCTGTAGGACATGGAGGAAGTTTCTGACAGCTTATCATGGAAGCCACCTCTGTAGCTCCCCTGCTACCAAAACCTGGTCATGCAAACCAAACATACACTACAGAACATACCTGGTCAATTTTACCTTACGATTGTAATTCTCAGTCCAGTCCTGAAATGGACAATGACAGGAAAAGTTCACTGCTGGGAATCTATCTTGGCCCATTTTTCCTTCCTTCCAGACCAAAGCAAACCTTTCCCATCAGAGGGCCAAATCCTGCCAATGAGTTACCCAGTCATTAAGACTGGACCCTGATGAAGTTCCTTGTATGGATCACACTGCTCTGGACCCTGGCACTGGAGGACCATGATGTGTGTATACTAGTGGTGACAGGACAAGGCCCACACCTCCTCGGTTTGGCTGAAACATGTGCCAGCAGGATTTTAGGGTGACTTCAAAAGCAGGTGAGAACACCTTTTCAGTCCACACAGCATGGTCTCAGTTCTCTAGGGAATGTCATGCCTCCTGTGTTGTGTAGAGAAGTACCTTTGTATTATGTCCCAATACTTAAAAAGCAGAAACAGAAAAAATATCACCTGAGAGGTCTTTTTTTTTCTCCTTTATATCATCACCAGAAATTGATGAAAAGCTTTCTACACTGCAGCAAGATTTACTGCTTATTGGCATTACTAGCTGTGACCATTTCTACATCCCTTCATTGGGAAGGGATGCTCCTCTGTGAGGCCTGATATTAACCTTTGCTGCTGCCATCAAGACGGTCACTTATCAGTGAAAACACAGGCAAACAACTGATTTAAGCACCAATTATTTTAACCAGTTTCCTCCAGCCTAAAATATAATGAGCCTTGCACCTAGAGAAGAATGACATAGATGGTCTGCATATTTTCTTCTACTGCCATATTTTTATTACTAAAAACAATTCCTACACACTAATTTTGGTATTGGTTTGTATTAAGGATCCTTGGTATCTTACAGCTTTTTTAATCAGGTAACAGAAAAGACAATTTCCAATCTCCTCCAGAGTGAACCCACAGGCAGATAAGGTGACGGAGACATCTGAGAACTGCTGGCTCTAAAAGCAGCAGACGTCGCTCCTGCTCCAAAATATCAAGCTCACCAAACCATGTGAGAGTAGACACAGACTTGAGAATATCTGAACTGGGTCAGTCTTCCGTGAGAAGGAAAAATCCAATGCTGGGCTACTAGCTCTGATGGGAAAAACAATCCTCCACCATGCCCATTAAACCCACATTTCACTGCAGTTTTCTAAGAACTGGAGATAATTCAGTGCCAACAAGCAAGTATTTCCTTTTGGGTCCCTTAACGTAGGTATCTTCTCATGCTGAACATCAAACCAGTTCATCCTGGTCCCACAAGGCTGCTATGACACTATCCCCAGCCTGCACTGAAGAAATCACTGCACTGGAAAACTCAGGCTTTCCATGCTCACACTTGTTCTTAAATGAAAATCAGCTCAGTTATAGTCCAAAGGAGCCCTTTAATGGCCAACATATGCCTTGGCATCCTGCCAGCAGAGCTCTCCTAAAGTCATCCAGCAAAGCAACACCATCAGTTACAAAATCTGTGTGTCAGGTCACTGGGTTATGAAACAGAAGTGTTGTAAGCATGTAAGGATATGGTTTAGGCTCTGCTGTGAGCAAAGATAAAATTATTTCTGTGGAATCAGATTGCTATCTCGGAATGCATTTCAGTGGGAAAGGGTCGCTGCATTGTTAACAGCATTTATACTGGGAAATACAAGTTCCAGTATTCAGAACTGTTAAAAAATGCTGAAACCAGTAAAGATGCTAATCCATGGGGTGCTACTATGACACTGCAGCTAGCACGATGATGAGGTACTGCAAGCTTGGATGGAAAAATCCAGCTTAGACAGCACTGTGCTGGACTACAGTAAAAATCAGAAGTCACTTTTTCCACAGGAAATGACAGCAACACAAAATGAAAACCATGATAACAAGCAATATGACTCTCCCACACATTACTTCCTAGTAACACTAAAGAACACACGCACTTGTAGCATACTTCAAAAAAGTTAGCTCCATTGCAGAGGTATCATGAGCAATGCATGTGTGTCCCTCTGAGAGTCCTGGCCCTCAAACCAACGGAGAACCAGGAGAGTGACAGAAGGTGAAAACTACAGTAAAGTAAAAAAAAAAAAAGGGAAAAATTATGAGAAAATGAAGTCAATGCGTGCAAAATATCGTTACATTGTACTGATTCAAAAAATGCGATCTTTATGAGCATTTTTCAAATACACTTCATGGCAGAGAGAAAGACAAATTCTCAGACAAGCGGTACAGCTGTCAAACTTTAAACTATACAGACATATGTGGAAAAAAAAGTGGCCAATATCAATAAACATCTCGATCTAAACTGGAAAGGGTACTAGGGTTATTTCTGATTTAAAATTGCAGTTCTGTAGCAGTCAGTTACCACTGACTATGGTGGTAACCACCAGGTGAGATGAAGAGCCGAGGCAAAGAAAAGCCATACTAAATAAAAAAGCATGGAGGGGGAAAACTAAAAGGTCAGACAAATATAAAAAGGAAAGACGGAAAACTACACAGATACTAATAAAGTCTCTGAATTGCAGTGCAAGAGATTACAGAGAAACCCATCCTTCTCAAGCCACTTTCTGCTCTCCCCTCTTCTCCTCTGCAAATGAAAATGTAACTTTGTTTATGCCTATATGTAAATGTTGAGAATCAAAGGCATTACACCCAGCTTCTGAGCACTGCACTAACACAAAAAGGCCATTATTTGGATGGAGAATCAGTCTCTATCACTGACTTGACTGTTCCCTTTTTTATTAGCAGCTGTTAGAGCAGGGATCAGGGAGTGTGTTGGTGCAGTGCAGCTGTTGCACATATGTTATAAATAAGGGCTGGTAAAACCTCATCCTATTTTTAACATTATGAAAAAACCAAGTCACAAAAACTTCCCATTAATGCCTTGTAAGTGGAACTTTTCTCCTCTTCTTGACTTTAATGTCCAGAACTGAATACTCAAAACAGACCATTCCTAAAACAATATTCATTAAAAAAAGGAAAGAAAATGCAATTTAGTGGAGTCAGATTTAGCCAGCCTGGAGGATTTCCTTCAAAAGTAGACACTTAATCAGGATGAAAACAACCCCCTGAGATTCTATTTCCAACAAAAGTACTGGATTACTGCATCGAAGTTTCTCTAGCACAACCCAAAAGCTGAGCCCAGCCTCATGTGACTCAGACATCACCACCCACCCCTCCCAAAGTGGTGCTCACTTCCCTTGCTGGGTTGCTGAGTGTGGCCAGAGCTCCACTCCTGCTCACCAACTCCAACGCTGAAAAGGTCAACAACCACTCAATGTGAAAGTGAAATCCCAGCCCCAGGCAAATCCCCATTCACCTGTTTTCGGGGTCTGACACTGTCATGTTGCGTGTCACGTAGCACATCTTGAGAGGAATTGTCTTCCTGTCTCTGTGGATGGAGAGTGAAAGCTGTGACATCGGGTCAGCAGAGGCACAGCCCAGGCGAGGAGATTCGGGGGGAGGCGTCTCCCACCCAATCTCCGACACGGGGGAGCCTTTCTTCACATAGGGAGTTGCTTCTCTCATGTATTTCACTACGGAAAAGAGAAAAAAAAAAAGATGTAAAACAATAAATAAATGAATATTCAGGAGTTGCATCCCCATATGAGATCTCTGGACTGGTGTTAACCCTCAATGCTGGCCATTATTTCTGCTCACCCAGCCTCCCAGCATGAGGAGCTGTGCAAATACAGAAGATGAAGATGTTGCCTGCTGCCAGGGTCCATATGGTGCTATGAGTAAAATGAGGGGAAACGCCAGAATAGGCAAAGTAAGAACATACAGCCAGTGTAAGGCCAGGAGAGCCCACCTTCATATGACAGTGCATAAGCAGTCGTGCAACAATTGCTTTATACAGAAACCGTGAGCTGTCTGAGGTACAGGGATGTTTTAAAGAAAGACACTCAACCAAGTGACAGTGAATCTATTATTCCCCTGTCTAAAATGTTCCAGCAATACTTCCAGTGCTTCCAACTCACATCTTGCTTCTGGTTCACACTTGTCAGTGTCCCACCACTAATTTCAACAGCTATTTCTGCTTGCTGGGAAGCAGTTTTACCTAATCTACTTGTACATATCTATCTGGAGTAAACAAAAACCAATTCACTTCTTAGATTTCCCTTGGGGAAATAACATTAAGTTTGAGCCTTTTGTGAGAGTGAAGGTGTCAGATTAGATCTCAGACTCTTCCAGGCTTTTTTCTGGAATGTATAAGAAAAGTGAATGTAAGATTCTGAAATTACCTTAATATATTAAAACCCAATACGTCTTTTACATGTATACTTCATATTTGCCTCTTTATGCAGGCAAATACTGCAACATTTTTCTGTTGTTTTTTAATAGTTTTGGTAGTTTAAGCTCACTTTTGCTTTTGCTATTGATGTGCTTGTCAAATCTGCCAGTCACAGTCTCATTCCCCTTCACAAATCTGACAGAGCTCAGACAAGTCAAGACATCCCATTTAAGTGCCCTGGTTAAGCCAATATCCCCCTGCAAAGAGCTGTGGCTGTATAACTGGCTGCTGCCACTTGATTGTACCCACAATTCAAACAGCAGTGACATGAACTAGAAGGGCAGGGGCACCGTGAACTTACTTGGGGAAGTTATTAAAATGCTGTGAGAGAACATTTCAAGGAAATGGTGCAGATCATCATGTCAGCTTAGCTGAATAGGCTGGGAATAACTGAAAATCAAAAAGGTGGGTAAATTACAAAAGGGCATTGTGGTGAAGGACGTTGAATTAGGGAAAGCTGACTGAAGTTTTTGAGTCCAAAATGAAAGCAAGAGAAGTATTCGGAAGAGTGGAGAAGAACAACAGTGTTCCTGTCAAAACCACAGATCAGGTGATTAACTTCAGCAGCACTATTTTCAAGGCACTTCATGAAAGTTTTACCAAGAGAGAAACCAGTGCAAAACTAGAGTCCAGGCTCTGTGAGCAACTATTGCTACCTTTTCTCTAAAACACCTTAGTGCCCATCTTGCCATTGTTTGCTTTCTCCTTTTTAAAAAATCTGTTAACTTCAATCACAAGGACTTCTGTGTTTAGGTATGCGATAGGATATTCCTCTGCGAGAAGGACCATTTGTGATTTATCAGAAAGGCTGTCCTACCCAATGGTCATGTTTTTATTTCCTTGTCCGATCTTATTCTGAGTATTTTTTAAAATTAATTTGTTCTCTTCTCAGGAAAGAATTGGCACAGAATTCCACCAGGCTTCCAGAAACTATTTCAGGCAAAAAGAGTTGAGATTGATTTTTTTAAAAAAATTTTTAGACATCTACCTGAAGTCCCATTATCTAAAAACCTGTGTCACCTAACTCCCAAAACCAGTGCTTGTCCTTGGGTACTTCAAAAATTACAAGATTTTCAAAGGTGCTGAAAATAAGCAGTTGTAGCCAGTGTCAAAGACATAGTGGTTTCAGCAGTTGGCTTCTCAGTTTGGATGTCCTCATAGCCTCAGGGAAGCCAAGAAACAGAACACGTACAGATGTGGTGACTCTATTCCTGTTAACACTGAATGGACATGACTTTGTCAATAGTTTAGATGGGCAGAACAGCTGAAGCTGTGAAAATCACGTTCAACTGCAAACAAAATTTTGTTCCCTCTAAAATTAATGATTAATCTGTTTAAAGAAAGTAATCCAGTCAGTTTTTGAACCCTGGTACATTGGCATGCCAGCAAATGTGATTCCAAATAAAAGTCCAGGTCTCAATAGTGTAGCTATTTCATCTGTGCTAATTTTGTCCTTTTTCAGTTGCTGCTATATGCATTCAACCTTAGCATATTTTAATTAGGAAAAGGAGAGAGGGGCAGGGGGAGGAAGGAAGCTGAAGTAAAAAATTTGGCTGAAGACCTAAGCAGGAACACAAAATGTGAATTTAATTCCCCAGAGATGGGACAGAAGAAAAGAGCCAGCCCTTCCATGTGCCAAAAGCCAAGTTTCCATGCGACGTGCCGGTGAATTCATGGCAGACAGCTGCAATGCTTCACAAAATCCCATGAAAAAGGAAGCAGGAGTAGGGGGAGAGCACAAACACAATCCTCTTTCCAGAAACTGAGTCTCAAACACAGCAAAAGCCAAGAAAACTACTTTGAGGAAGTACATCCTATGAAAATTCCTTCCAACTTCTGAAGTCACAGATATCTAGTTTCTACTACGTCTCAACAGAAGATGGTTGCTCAGCCCCAGAGATATGAATAAAGAGCTATTAATGCACTGATAAACTGCTAACACCATCTTCATGTGAAATTCTACAGTAGAATGAAAAAATGAATACATGCTTTCCATTAAAAAAAAAAAAAAAGGCATTTTTCTAGCTTCTACTAGTAACACCCCACTTCCTACTAAGTACAAGTACAGCTCTCTGGATTCATGGCTGAATTCTGCTGGGTTTTACAGCCCAGACTTTGTGGCTGTTGCATATTCAGGTGTGTTTCATATTTTAAAACCCTCTGAATGGATACATATAAAAGCACAAATATAATATGGGAGTGGAATAGGTGGCAGAACTTGATCCATTTATGTAGTTTTTTGTTATTATTTAAATTTCAGAGCCATTGCTTTCCATTTACTTCATCAACATCTGTAATTACATGTCCATAACCACAGCCCAGTTTATGAATTTAGCTGAAATCAGGCACACACTGTTCAGATGACTCATAAGTTTTATCAGCAATTATTTCCTATTTACCTCTAAATTCTGGATGCAAATACTGCAGAACGTGCTGTTTTATAACAATGCACCAGCAACCCTACTACATACACAGCAATTTAGGGTGACCCCACACGTCTACATTTTGCAGCCTGTTCACTAACCAGTTCTTAATCATAGAGCACAGTAGAAAACAAGCTGATACTAGTATCTATTATAGGCATAGTTCTATTCCACACTGCACTGAGATTCATGCATACAGCAAAGTTAAACTGAAGTTATACAATTCACTTCCATCATCAAGTTTTAAAATCATAAAAAAGATGATACAGTCTACTGGACATTAAAGTAATAATGTGGATAATACTCTGTTTTCAGAGCATTACACTCAAGAGCTAGATTTCCTTTGGATACAGTAGCACGAATTCAGGTACCGACTGAAAAAGAAAGTGACTATCAAAAACACTGGGTTTATAAATTGCCATTGAAACTACCTAATGAATTAAAACCTCAAAACATTTAATAAAAGTAAATAAAGCATGCCACTATATAATAACTCTGAATTATGAATAACTATTTTATAGGCATCTATACACACATATACATACCTTCAGAGTATATACATATGTCTAACATATATACAAATATTAAATATATATTAATATAAAAATGCCACAATCTTTAAGACCACCAGAATGTATTCTTCAAACACAGAAAACAATATGCAGGGACTCAGGAAAAAACCCTCATAGTTTCATTATTATAACTCAATTTACTGATAAACTGTAAGTTTAGTCAGGAGTTGTCTAAACTCCTTTTTTTGATGCTATAGTTCAACTTCAGATATCCTTATATTCAGTACTAATTAATGATCCATACTCTTTTGCTGCACCACTAATAAGAAACTGTGGTCAAGCAATTAAAATTCCAATCTCTGGAACACCCTTCCCCACAAAGAGAAGACGAAGGGAAGTGGCAATCAAATCAATTAATCCACTGATACGCATTGAAATATTTTGGATTTATTTTTTGATCTGCAAGACAGGCAATGTCGCTTCCAAAAAAGCACTTCATTTATACGCGCTTCTGCCAAGTCCCAAGACTCCACAATTAATCCTTTGTAACTGTTCACAGATGACTTTTTTGTGGGGAAGAAGCAGGCTTTTAATGAGAGAAGCACTACAGACCAACTTGGTCAGGTTCTTGGCCAGACGCCTTTCTGAGGAACTGGGACTCTTCTGACACATTCAAACTGTTTCCTAGGAGGGAAGACAAAGACCACTACGGGGAAGCCAGCAGGCCGGAGGAAAGCTCTTTTGTTACTATAGGAATGAGGACAGGATGTGTAGGTTTATAATACAAAAGTAAAAGGAACAACATACCCAAATCTGCTTGAAGACAGTTGATCAAGGAATTCCCCTTCGCAGGAGAAAAGCACAGAGTGTCCTCTACCATGATACCAGAATGTGCCTGCTAGGCTTTATGTGAGAGATCAAATTTCCTCTGAACTCAAGCCAACTGCATGCCTTATACTGAAGACCTTTATGAAAATGAAATGAGCTTCCGGTGCCACCATTAAAACTAAGACCCAAAGAAAAGAGTTCATGAATCAGATCTTCTATGAAGATGTGTCACACGATCCTTTCAGCAGCTTTAATGTGGGCATAAACCAAAAAATGGTCAACAATCCTGCTTGTCAGTGTTTCCACTACATTTCCTACCGAAACATCTGTTGCTACGTTCGGACAAATAATATCCATTAACATCATCTGCTTTCCCCCATGCTGAAAGGGATTTGAAATAGTAAACCTCTTGATCTGCTAAGAGCATCAGATCTCCACCTCTGGGACATGATAGAAATTAGTTAAAATAAACACCTTGTGAGAATAAAAATCCCCTTTATACTTAGGCCATTTCTCACTATGCTCAGTTTCCCATTTTCTGCTGTTTTTAAAGTAATTCCACTAAATTCAGTGTATTGTCTAGTCATCTCTTAAAGAGACAGGCTTGCATCTAAATTGCAAGGGGCTGTTTTAAAATCTTTTTTAAAATACATTGCACTTATTATACTTTTTATATGGAAGACAAGAATGAATGTTTCGAAAGAATAACTTCAGAAAGGTCCAGGAGACAAACACACCTTTAAGATAAAGTTTACCTGAAGGAAGCACCTTAGCAATTGGTCCCAGAAGGTGGCTGGTAAGCAATCAGGCTTCAAGTTTGAGTTTTCAGTAGGGTACAAACAGGTTGGGTTAAAAAGATCAACAACCGCATTTTAGAAGTATAAAGAATACTTCACAGTGTCCTTTTAAATTTGCAGCTGCTTTTATAGAAAAGGTGAGAGGCCATTTCTCAAGGCTATAAGCACCATGACACACTCAACAAATGAAGGTGGTACCTTCAAAGTACCTTTGCTTCAAAGCAATTTTGTGTTGTTAAGAGAATTTCTTTGCCAACAAGGCAAGAAGATTTGCAGTCCTGGCCCCATCAAACAGGAGAAAATGGGACTAAATAGGCTATTCTCAGGAAGCCATGCAAGGGTGCAGTTTGTGAAACCTCATGGTTTTGATACCCTGAATAGGTCACAGTGATCAGCCACACTGTGTTATCTATATCAGGTTTCAAAAAACATAACTCACCACCAAAAATGTCTTAGAAGTTAAGAAATTGCAGGGGAGAAGCCAGCACAGCCTGGAGCAATGGGCAGCCCCTGTGGACACTTTCTCCTTCCCACCTGCACCAGGGGCCTCCACTCTGATTTCAGCACTTGTGAAGCTTACACATATAATGGAGATTACATTCCCAGGCCATTCCATGCTTCTGTATAACACCAAAAACTCTTCAGTTACTTATTCTCAGTTTGTTTTCCTGAGACTTTGCCTATGATGTGGGCTGATTCAGCCACTGATTTCCTAGGCCTGATGCTGCCCTTTAGCAAACACTTCTTCAACAGTTTCTGAGTTTCCTCAACATAAATGTTTTCTGGGGAGGGAAGGCTTTATATGTTGTCTTATCTTATGCAGCATATCAATTTTGCAAACTGCAAAGCCTTTAAATATTAATCCATTTTCACTCCTCCACAAAGCCATGGTTTTGTACTGTACATAGAACACCATGACCAAAGCACACAACTCACGCCCCACCTGCCTGAAAGCTTCACCTCCAGTCAGCACTTCCTACCCACTTCTCTCTGAGGTCACTTGAGGCTACTCACTGCTAACCATCCCCTTTCAGCTCCTTCGTGAGCTGCATTTCCATGGTCTAATAATAAAGTCATGTTGGAAGTTAACAGCACACATGCTCAAGTAAGCAGGATAAATTTCAAGGAAGCAGGACAAATTTCAATGCTGGGATGAGATTTTTTGTATTTCCGTTTAAAGCAGATTAACAGAAACTAAACAGACACAAACTTGTGTCACACAGAATCACAATGGAACCAGAGGCTGGATCAAAGGTCTAAATACGTGATATCAGCACTTAAGCTGATGAAGTGATTAAAAGCAGTCACAGGCTGTCAGTAATCTGGTACACAAAAATTTCAGATTAGTAAAGTAATAATAATAATAAACTAAAGGCAGACTCATTCCAGCTAGTGTTTCTCAATACTTTCCTTTATAATGTCCATTACTTATGCCTACTACACTGAATATGCTACAGTTTCCTTAAAGTAATTTAGTTTATTTTAAATTTCAAAGTTTCTGTTTCAATCAATTGGATGTATTCAGTTTGGAGTTGTGATATGTCACTATGGAAAATTGCATGAATTCTAGAGTCAAGGTTCCATAAACTATTGATCTATCTTTCAAAATCTTTATGTACTGCAGGAAAATAAATGCAGATACATCTTTCTCTTCATAATCTGAAAAAGCACATTTTAGCTTGTAAATCCCAGAAGTACAATGTTTGGTAGAAAAGAAGATGTTTATAGCTTGATCTGGGAGACACTGATGCTATTTTGAAGAGCTTGTACTCAAAAGAAACCGGACTCAGTGGAGAATAGGGAGCAGCTACATTGGACAAGGATCTCTTATCAATAAACTACAGATTAATAAAACTACTGCCAAAACCTGCAGTCTGTAGCTATCTAACTTACTACATTTTTAAGTAAAATGTGACACAGCTCATTTGCTTCACTGTTATGTGACACTGAACTCTACAATTAGAACTATGCAGATCTTTTATAATTGAACTTGAAAACATCTGAAACTGGCAATTTGGGAGCTGAACATGAAAATTAGCAGTCACATTTTGAGAAAAAGCATTGTGCGACCCGTGAGTCACTCACTGATAACCAAACTGGAGCTTCTGCTTGTCCCCAAGGCATAATGTTTCCTAAGTTTAACCAAAAAAAAAAAAGTGGATTTAGTCAAATGGTATTAGGAGTCGGTAACCCTACTCAAAAGTACAACAGAAAAATATAACTTCATGTAAACCAGAGAAATGGAGCGAAATACATTTCTTCAATGGAACTGTAGCACTCAGATTTCTAAGGGCCATCTCCCACCCAAAATGGACACTATATTTTAAAATCTTTTACCTAAATCTCAGGAATAAGTTGATTCAGAATTTCTTGTGTGCTGCTTATGCTTGTTTCCCCACCTCTGTCAGTATTTATAGATCCCTCCCCCATCACCCACACACTCAGATGGAATTCAAGGTGTCTGGCATTGCCAGCATGCTATAATTTTTCTATTTACATGAGTAATCTCAAGTGTCAGAACAAATATTTCAACTGCTAGTGATTATGTGAAAAATACGTAAGGGTATTATGGTTTTAGAGGATGCTGTTATTTCAGGAGTCACACAAATCATTAAGTAGCACAGGGTAGGCTGAAAATGGCACTCACTGAGAGGGAAATCATTATGCTGTGTTTGATTGTACCTGTTTTACAGATGGCTAAACTGACACAGTCAAGTTACATTGTCTTCCTCAAAGTCATGCAGTAAGTCAGTGACAGAGTTCTCAGCATTAAACTTAATTTCTACCTTTATGACTTTTCCTGTTTAAACAACTCAAACAGATCCCAGTGCCAAGTGAAAACTGGATTCTCAATGTCTACTTTCTTCTCCCTATGAGAAGACCTTTGAAGATCTTCTAAGATCTCCAGGATTTATTTTGAAGACCAAGGCTGCAATCTCTTGCAAAATTTCTGTTCACCCTTTTCATTCTTCACTGGACAATACCAAGAGCTTTGAAAATGAACAAACTCAGGGCACACATTCAGCTAAGAACTTCCTGCAACTCCTGTGGCTGGGCACCAAAAGGCATCAGATCACCATACAAGTCCTTGTTTTTGGGAATCCTTTAGTTTGCAACCTTACCAACAGGACAGGCTGATGGCCATATCCAGAATACTCAAGAGCCACAGATTATGAATACTTATCCATATAGGAAAGGGAGGAAGGGAGGAAGGGAGGAATACGAACACTATTTAAGTTCAATGGCAAAGAAACACAAATCCAAGGAGGTCCCTAAACTGATTATGGGAAACTAGTATGAATGTTTCTGATCACGGGCATAATGTAGTAACTCTGTTTTTACATAGCTCAAGACCGCCTTTGCCTGATTCTGAAGTTCTAGCACAGCCTCACACTGCCTCTGCTCTACCTAAAGTCATTTGCAAGGCAGCCCAGCAGGAGAGTGGCAGACCTGGAATGAGGTCTACACCTATTTCCTGGCTCATCTACAGGCTAGAAGAAAACTGGGTGAAGCAGACAGATTGCTTGCTGCGGCACTGGAAAGGAGAGGAGAGCTCACATGACACCACCCCTTGTATTTCAAGGGGTAAAGGAAACAGGACTGTATATGCAGGAAGGGTGATGAAAAGAGTCAGACAATGAAACATTAAGCCACATCCTTGTGCCTCAGTTCTTTGGCTCCCAATCGAATGGAGCTCTTTTCTCCCAGGATTTATGGTTTTCTCTAGGAATAAGCCACTAAAACCCTATCAACAAACTACAACAATCAACCACTAAAGAATAAGCACACTAGTCATTAGCACTGCCTAAAAGATTCTCAGAACCACCTGCACTTTGAGCAAGCATGGCAAATTCACAGAACTGACGCACAGAAAGAGACTGAGACTGAAACCCAACTGTGCTGCCACAGGACCATGGATGGCATCATGTGCTGCTCTTTGCATCTCAAAGTCTCTTACCAAGATGACAGCTCTTCTATTCTCATCCCCGAGGAGCTATAGTTACTGTAGCTTAAAAAATGCCAATGATGCGTGATGGAATATGGTCCTCCTGGAACTTCAGTGCATAATGCAATTTGAGGTGAGAAATACTTGGGAGGAGGGGAAGGTTTATTACTTTTAAATAGCATCATCTAAAACTATTCCACAGACAGGATCTCAAAAATGACTTAGTGCACACAGTGAACAAGGGAAGCAGTGAAAATCCTCATTAAAATACTGATTTCAGAAACTGATTTTTTTCCATGAAATGTTTTTGTGAAGTTCTTTAAAAAATACATCTTCATTCAAATTCTTTTCTTTCTCTACAAACAAAACAGAACTGTGAATTGACATTTTGATTTAAAATGTCTTTTTAAGATCAAACTCCTTTTCTAATAAATATTGCATAGAGTTTCCCAGCATCCATTTTGTCAGCTGGAAAATTTATACAGTTATGATTCTATTAGGTTTCTTGCAGTGGACTGGGCATTTAATCAACAAGAGCAAAGAGCATCTAAATAGGGTTAGGCTGCAAATTCCTTTCAGTGAGAAGTTAAATCCCCATTAGCTTTGAGCCATAAGCCCCCGCAGGTTTAATATGCAGCTTAAAAGATAACTCTGTGAGGGGTCATGGCTCTTTAGTGAGGCACAGAAAGCCTATTTCACAGATCGCCCTGCAATAATAATGTAAATATAATCCCATTTCAGGGGACATTGTATACTTCCAGAAAACAAGCAACGTTTTCTGTCCCAGAAAAAAAAAAACACATTAATCTTCAATTTAAGGGTAAAGTCATTCCCTGCTTCATTCAAGCCCTATTATAGAGAACTACTGAGTCTGTCCTGGCCCTGCGTTGATGCTGGGGCCAGCAAAGTCCCTCCCACCTTTGTGGGCAAGACGAGCACAGGTTGCTCTCAACAGCTGCTTTCAGCAAGTGAAGTTGACTTGGCACATCAAAGCTCTTGCTAAATGCCAGTTTTGCTAAATGCCAGTTTTGACTGTTTCAGGTTAGGTCAAAGCCAGGTTAAAATAGTACAACCTATTGTTTTTCAAAGTCTGGAAACTGCCTGCCAAGTACTTTTTGGTCAACTAGTACAAGAGGCTGATAAGAGAGGCTGGAAAAGAAATTGGCAATTTCAAGCTGAGCTTCAAAGGGATGTAATAAAATGCAACCCTGGTTCAAATGATCACAGAGAAAACCATTTGTTTAATCAGTGAGAAGAATGCTAATTTGTTTGTATCTCAAATTTATTTGCCACTTGTACTACTGGAGCACTTACCAGGATTAGTGAGGAAGCAGGGCATGACAGCCTCAGATGCTGTGCAAACAGAACTAAAAGCTGGTCCCCTCCCAAAGATCTTAGAAATCAAGTACAAGTTAAAAGACAATAGGGACATGACAAGGAAATAAGCAGGCAGAAGAGCCCACAGTAAAAATCATGCACGTATCTCCCCGTGTTGTTACAGCTGTATTGCATTCCCTGTAATAGAGACAGCAGTAGCAGGTGCTGTTTGTAAAAACACTGAAAAAACGTGGGGAAGGAAAGGAAACGTGAGTGGGGTGATACAGTTGCTAGGATGCTTTTACAATTAATAGTGGCAAGAATTTTCTCTGTTGTTATCACCGCTGCTTCTGAAGCAGGGATACCATCAAGACATAAACTTTCAGCACCACCTCAGGCATAAAAGGTTTTCACACTGCAGCTGTAGCTTGAATTCCACAGTCATACATAAGTATAGATATAAAAGCGTTTGTCTGAAGCAAGGACAGCTCAAGTGACTGGGAGCAGTTAGCCAGGTGAGGATGCCCAGCAGAGCCTGTATGGGCAGGCAGACTGGCCTTGAGGCACATATAATGAAAAGTCCTCAATACATGTGCAGATTAACAGCAGCTCTGCTAAACCTCACAGTCTGAGTCTCAGCCTCACATGTTCAGGCCAATTTACATAAAAGGGGAAAAAAAACACCCCGCTTGTATGTCTGTCCTGTAAGACCTGGGAATAATCCTGTTGCAAAAGTAAACAAGCTTGCAAGGCTTGCAGACTGAAAGCAAAGGATAGGACGTGTATGCTTCATTAGTGTAACTGGTTTTCTTTATGCCCCAGTGTGGGAGTACCTTTGAAATGAAGAGCTGAAAGCACAGCTTTCTCAGCCAGATCATCTACGCTTTTACAGAGGCTTGGGGATACACAACAGGGATAACTATCTGTTTGAGGCTTGTTTGCTTTATTTAGCTCAAGGGCAGGTCTCTCTTGCTACTCGCAGAGAGCACAATCAGATTATATCAGTGCTGCTGCTTTTTTTTCGCCTTTCCCCTTTTTTTAACAGCAGCAGCACTGATGGGCACAGAGGGGGAAAGAATGTATCAAGAACAATTTCTGCCTCCAAGAGCTTCTGATCTCAAGGTCACTTAGAATTTCTGCCAAAGTCACTGGGTTCATCATCAGTGGGAATTAGCTCAGGTCAAATGGTCAAAGCTGAAGATGTGAATAAGAGGCAAAGAATAGGAAGTGGGAGGAAAACTAACCCTGGCAGGTAGTTGCATGAGCAGCTGTTGAACTCCAATTCAACAAGAGATATTCCAAATGGAATCACTAGAAAAGAGCTCTGATTTCAGTTTCAGTGCTGACACCATACCTCAGTGCAGATTGCAAACACCAGCCTGTCTGTGTCCCTATAGTCAGGGTGACTCTTCTCTCATCCTGCACACCAAAGGCCATCAGAATATTATCAACATATATTTCTAAAGCGATCACTCACATAAGTAAACTGACCTTTGGGCTTCTTGCTATTGTAGGTGTGTGGTCTAGTTTTTAAAGGACAACTTTGAAACGCTAGATTTCAGGAAATATCAGAAACTGATAATTCAATATTTCTACCATACTTATCTACAACTCTTTAAAGACAAATTCTGAAATTGCCCCATTTGTAGAGGCTGTAAGAGGCTGAAGTTGGTGACAGACTGAAAGCCTAAAGCAAAACCTTCGAAGAACAGAAGACCAATCCGCCTGATTGGTTTTTGAATTTAAGAAAAAAAGATGAGGATCTGGGACAGAATTTTAAGCCAGCTGGTGGCAGACGTATGTCTGTGACATTAACATCTCTTCCAGCACAGGGAAGAGTGTGCTGGAAACTTATTCTGGGGGGTAAATAATGGCCCACTAGTTATCCCAAGTTAGGAGCTGAGAATACTGGAGGGCTGTGTACACTCTTTGTTTAACCAAGGGTTATTCTGTAGCTCTTTTATTAAATGCATGATAGATCAGAGAATGTACAAGCCTATCAAGTGCAAAGAGGGCAGACCTGCCTTGAAGTTTTGAAGTGCCAGTAAATAGAGTACTTCTAGGTCACTTCAGCTTCCTCCAGACTGTTTTTCACTCTATTTATATTGCACTGCCTTGTCTTAGCCCACTGAAGGGACAAATCATCATCACCTTCAGAGGCAGGACTAGGAGACTCACAGGATTTTTTCGGATTGACAGCACAATCCCCAGATCTCAGTTTAGCTTATGAACACTAGATCTGGCTCAACACTCTGAGGTTTACAGGATTTGTGCTTAGCATGCAGTGACATTAATGATCAATGACCAGAAAGCCCTCTCCAACAAAAGTGTTAATGAGATAATTCAGTAGCAGATAATTCAGATATAAAGAGAGCAGCTGTATAGACAGAAACCAATACAGTTGTACATAGACATTTGTACATGTATGCAGATGTACGTACATCTTTTCAACATGTGCCATGTCCTAGGGGACTGTTAGACAACTAGAGATTTCTGGCTCCTCATTCTTCCAGCAGCTGTTACCTGATCACAGTGGTCCTACCCCCTCAATCCCTGGGACTAATTCTAGGTTTGTTCCTCTGTCAGGAACTGAGCAGCAGCAGCAGTGTCCCTTTCAGCCAGTATGTGTCCCAGCCCCTTCGCTGCCTCCCTCCCTTGGGCACACACTCACACCCCTCCCACCCACCGCACCGAGTCCCTGGGTGCTTGGACCTGCTTCTTCCCTTCTCTTCTCTTCCCTTCCTGCCCAAAAGCACCTCACCTTCCCTTTTATCATTTCCCTCCCACAGTAGCAGCCTTTAAACTCTTCTGCTAAGGAGGGGAAGGAGGGAACAGAAGAGGCACAGAGATAACCAGCACTGCTGAGCCAGGCTGCCCTTGCCTGCTCCCCCTTCACTCCTGCACAAGGCTGCACACAGGGAGCAGCAGCTGATGCTGGACCCCAGCACCCTGGCAGGGCCCTGTGCTAGGGCAGATGCTGCAAGAAGCTCCCAGGCTGTGCTGTGCAGCTGGCAGAGCTGTCCCCAAGGCACAGCAGAAAGGGCAGAAGCATCCCAGAGCTACGTGTTGTACTACGGTGAATGATACCAACATGTTCATGTCAAGAATTCTATCCACCACAGAAATATTGTCTCCCTCACAAAGTATCTTTATAACATTCATAGCACTGTCTAACCAGTATTTTCAGGTCACTTCAGAGCAACTCATCACCCCCCACAGTCAGATCAAGTTGTGGCAGTAGGTCTGCAGCGCTCCCTACAAAGAGAAGCCTTGGATAAAACAGGAATGAGGTGTCCATGCTGGACCACAGCACGGCCCACCACCATCTCCTGGCAGGCATGGGGAGTTAGAAGAAAGTTAAAGACAAAATTTATTTAATAATATACAGTCAAATTAAGTTTTGAGAAAAGGATTGTGATTTGAATGGAAAAGAAAACTTGATCAAATCAAGGACACTGTATCCTAAAAACAAAAACAAAAAAACCCCCAACAAAACCAAACAACAAAAAAGACCCAAACACAAAATAAATAGAATGGTTATGGGGGCTGTTACTGAGATGTTACCTAACAGGATGAGCAAACTCATTACAGTCTATCTCCTTGAAATTCTTCACCTTCTTACAGTCTACAGTGCATTAGCTGCAATGGCGAATTCCAGCTATATTCAATACAGGCAGTAATTAAATGGTTATAAAAACGTGGAGCTGGGATGCTGACAAGCTCTATGAGCAGCATTATCGGCAGTGACGGCCAGGGAGTCAGGCTGCCGCACTTCTCCAATGGTTTAAATAATGTTTGTCAGGATCCCACAGTCAACACTTTCTCCCCGCCTCTCTTTACATCATGCCGCAGTAATTGTGCAGATGCCTGCTGTGCTCAGGAGATGGAAAGCTCAAGAAATTCTTCAGGAGAAGTAAAACACCAACAGAAGTCCTAAGGCAATTAAATCACGTTCCCCCTTCCAGCAAGACTAACCCAATAGGCCACCAACAGCTCCTCTCCCAGACATGTATCCCCCACTCCTACAACACCCCAGATCTTGCAGTTTCTCATTTGTGAACAGAAATAATTATTTTTTTAAATGCACATTTAGGAGTGTGTGGCTGACATGTACCCATGAGGCTCAAGAAGGAGCCTCATATATTTACCTCAAAATTTGTCACCGGGGTTTTTGTAGTAGATGAGAATCTCTTGAACAACATCGCTGAGGAAAAGATGGGCTATGCTATAGCCTTGGTCCCACACTTACAAAAACCCAGTTCCCAAATCTCCTAAAGTGTTCTTGTAGCACCAGGGCCTCTTCCTCCCCCAGGGGAGAGGTGAGGAGCGCAGGTCCAAGCACACAGGGAGCAGGTGGCCCCTTCTGCTGTGTCCACTGCCCCTCACCCCTGTGCTGGAGCAGACCTCTGCTGTAACTGCAGCTGTCTGAAGCCAAGCCTCTGACTCGTACTGTGATGAAAAGCAGGCTCCTTTGCAAGAGCTATCGCTTTTAGAAGAACCATTGTTTTTCTTTAAACTCAACAGTTGGTCCTCCAGTGGGAGGAAAGGAAGTGTGTGCACAGGCAGCCCTGCTGCCGGCTGGGCCGTCCTGCACGGAGCAAAGCCCCAGCTGCTCACACAACCCTGCCTGTTCCTGTCATCTGTCAGATTCAGAAATACTGGTGCAGAAGCAAAGGCATGTACACCGATTTTTTCCCTACATATTCTCTTACACAACATATTGTTTACTAATCTACAGTCCTTTTGCAGCCTCAAACAGGCATTCAATTTAAATGACCTTTTCCAACCATCCTCTGCTTTTGATATCCTCACTACATTTTTTGATATCCTCACTACATCCTTTTTAAGGACACCCCTTTGTGATTGTGTTCTGTTTCTGACACAAAACCTACAGGGTTTCCCAACTGGTAATGACTAAGGAGAAGAGAAGAGGTAGCTCTATTTTACCATCTAATTTGTTTCATACAATCAATCAATTAGGTAGGTCAGGGCTGAGTAATTCCACAAAACTAAGTCTATGTAATAGCTCATCATCTTTCACTATTATTCGCACCTTTCATCCTTATTTTATTCTCATCAGTAGTTACACACACTTGTCATAACGTATCCTTAAATGCTGATCTCTTCAATCAAAGCAGTCTCCTCTGCCTTCCTTCTGCATTGCCCAGGACTACAGTGATATGATCCTGATGTTTGCTAGAATGAAAAAAGTCTGTCTTGCTTTTGGGTTGCTACCACTACAGACATCCAAGCAGTCCCGCCAAAAGCTGGAGAGGCAGGAGGAAGGAAAACCCACCTCAAATCTTAGACAATATATTGTACCTCCTTGGAAACAGTGATCAAACACAGCAGAGTAGAGAGACTTTATCAGCAGCTTGCTAAAGGAAATAACCAGAAGCGAACCCTCCTCAGACACCAGAAGATCTACAGAAGGAAAGTGGTATGAAATATTTTCTTCTTTTGCAGATTCTTTGGTAAAGAGATATAAAAGCTCAGCAAAATGCTTCCTGCATTAGGACTTTACAACTCTCATTCTTGACACAGGACTCTGATGTCTGCAAGACATCAGTTCCCACCACAGTCTTATAATATTTCTAGTTGATTAATTAGATTAAGAAATAAATCAACCATGAAACAGGATTCACTGAAAACCAGGCTCTATTAATTCTGGGGCTGTCAGACTTCATGTTTTTTGCAAATAACCAGGAAGTCCAATTACATGCACAGCAAAACACCCAGAACGTTAGATTCCTCAAAGAATTTACAGAGAGAGCCCAAGCCCAAAATAACAGCCTGTCTGAGCAGGAACCTGCTCCCTTGCAATGGGAAGAGCTTGAATGGCACAAGACACGCAGTTGCCTTCAGCTTGTGTCAAGTCCTCGCCAAAAGTACCCATAACAAAGAGTCATCCCCACTTAGCAATGCTCCAGACTGGGCCAGATGGAGTCCTTGATGGAAGCTGAGTGGAGAACTGAGGTCTGAAGAGCCATAAACCCTCTTCTTTCTACACATGCTCTTCAGCTCAGAGGCATGGCACTCGCTGGGCACCACCAGCATCCAGTGCAGCAGCCTGGCCCTACCGAGAACTCGAGCCACCAACGCCATAAATCCCCTTGCTTAACCAAGCATGGTGACATTGGTCTTTTAAGATGAAAAAGACCAGGAAATCTTCTTGTAGAACAGAAACCAGGCCTGGCTGAGCTCCCAAGACTTCAGGAGATGATTTAATTGTCTCTGCTGCTTTGGCACAGTTAGCTTTTGGTAGATACATGCTGCTACTATTCCCTTGGTGATCAAGTTAGCAAAATCAAATGACTAAACATGAGAAGTCTGGGGGGAGAAGGAGGCCTTTAATGTGATCAAACGCAACTTAAAATCTAAAATGAAAACAGCCAACAGCATGGCATAATGGGAGGCATCCACTGAGTTAAAATTACTATGTTAGAAACTGGTGATCTCTATAGTTCACAGAGATAAATAGTCGTCTCGAGAGGGCAATTCATGCAGCAGTTATTGTAAAGTGGGAAGAAATCAGCTTTTGGAGCTGCCAGGTTTTCTCCTTTTCTTTGTTAACAAGTGTGAAGAGTCTGTATATGATTTTAGCTAGCTGTCAAGCACCTAGCTAAAGTTCAGAGGGATGAACTTCACCCAGAAGACCAAGAGAATCCACTTGATCAACCCGTATTTGATTTTGCATCAAATCCAGTATTTTAAATCCAAGGTCATATCATCCAATTATAATTTGTGAATGCTGAAGTGGTACTGCAAAGACCTGGGAAACAGGAAAATAAGAGTAAATTAAATGCTCTGCAGTTTCCATAAGGTTTTTTTGATTACATTACCATTCCCAAATCACATGCATATACATTATTCTTTTAACTGCACACCATAATCAGAGATGGCAAGGCAGTTCATTAAGTTTTCCAAGTCCCAACTAATGGATCTTGAAAAAAAAAAAGGAAGCTCAAACCCATCCATCCCTCCTTTTCCCATTTCTTCCGAAACCTATTCCAAATCAAATGTATGGATTATTGTATTTCCAACACAGAGCTTAGATTGACAGAGATAGAACAGAGACATTCAGAAATTCTTCTGGGCAGGTTTACAGAGACATTCAGGAATTCTTCTGGGCTGGTTTATTTGGATGGCATCTTGCACAGACAGCGAGAGATGGATGATAAAAAAAGATTTCTCTCAGCAGGTGTGAAATTGAGTAATCTTTTAAAGTAACTATCTGTGTGAGGCAAAACTAAATAGAAATATAAATTTAAAAGATCATGACAATCAAAGAATAAACTAAGTATTGTCCTTTTTCATATAGAGTTACACAACTACACATCCCTGTCACCAAGCAATATATTACACAACTCAATATTCATCTTGACAGTTCAGGAACCAGCTGTCACACACAGCCCCTACAGCAATGCCTTCTTCTCCCTGGAAATCTCTCATGGAAGCCCAAGGGTTTTCAAATGTCCTGCTTTTTGTCTTCATATAGCCAAGATCATAAGTGAGGCACTAGAAATGTACTATTTACACCTAATAACATATGAGCTGATCAGGCAAAACTCAGCTGCTAGGCATTCTCCCCAGTCCCTGAGGTCATGTCAGATTTTCAGCCTCTGACTGCCTTCCCTCCACTGCTCTGCTCAGTGATGGTTCCCAATGACATTAACAAGAATTAAAACTAAAGGCCAAGCTGTCAAAACACGATGTAATTACACAGTCCTGCAAATCTGACTGTTAATTTCTCTTACTATTACCACCAATACTTATTGTGAAGATTCTTACTGTTGAAACCGATGAACTCATGCATTTGCATTGAACAGTGAGGACTGTCTGTAGGGAAGAGTTTAACTCAGAATCTAATACTACCAAAAAACAAGAAAAGGAAAAAAAGGCTGCAGGAATTAGATAATGTATTGCCTATGTTTTAATTAATATTTTCTTCTGTTTGAAAGAATAAAGATATTTTATTCATACAACTAAAATCCAAACTGCACTCTAAACCCTCTTTCATCAATGAATCAACTACTACCTTATTCCATTTTCATGGCACAATTATAATAATTAGTCTTAACTGGACAGGAGAAACTGAACCACTTTATTCCATATTCAAAAATATTTTAGCAACCTTAAATTAATTTTTTTCTAACGCAAGCACTAATCTGAAACACAATTATTTAGGAATTTAGACTGAATTTGTATTCAAGATAATGACTAGTACCCTCAAAGCATGGTCAACTCACTCACTCTCTGAAAAACTAAGAAGTGTCCACATGGGAACCTCGTTCTGAATGATCACTTTAAACAACTGGCCCCTATGCCCAAGGTCTTCATCACATAAATTCTCCAGGCTCATATTACTGCATGTTTTCCAGTCTCATACGCACAGTTTCAAGGTACAAGTTAAAAGTTAAAGCTATATGTGGAGGTCTTTCAGGACTTGTTTTCTGCATGTAAGGCACATTAATACATATTGTTGACCAATCATTATTTTGGGGATCTTCATTTCCAAATGCTAAAAAAGTGTATGTAGAAGAGGAGAGTACAGGACTTGACTTTTCAAATATCAGAGTTACATGGATGTATAACAAGAAATTCAAAGCTATGGAAAAAAAATACACAGGAAATCAACCTCAAATCAGGCAAGGTAGAAATAAAACCAAAAGAAAATCCAAAGTTTTCCAAGTCCATATCCAAACATATGTAGAGGTCTAAGCTGAAGAAATATATTTTAGTTTGCATAGAAAATATTTTTTATTTCCTGGCAATAACAACAGGACTCTGATGTCTCTGCCACAATCTCAGTCTAGGATGGGTGGTAAAATAATGGTCAGAAACACAGAGCTCCAAGGATTTATTTGGTAGCTGTAGGGGAGACACTGAGGGGCCAAAAGTTATTTCAACAATGAAGTAAATCCCCCCCATACCCAGACAGCCCTTCTATTGAGACAGTCTCTTGATTACGATAGAAACAAGACCACAGTTAATCTCCAACAGAGAGCTACCTGCCTTGGCTGAACCACAGCATGCACCCCTCCCTGGTGCTCCCTCCGAAAGCCCTGCCGACAACAGCAGAGCTGACCAAGCATTGGGTAGGAGGACCCAATATGGCTGCTGAGGTTTAATCAAAACTAATTCATCCTCTCTGGGCTTTTTAGCCTTTTTGTTCATGGATGCAAATCAGATAGAATCATTAAGGTTGGAAAAGACTTTTCAAGACTATCAAGTCCAAGTTTTGACCAAACACAATCCTGTTAGCTGAACCATGGCACTAAGTGCCATGTCCAGTCATTTCTTGAACATGTCCAGGGATGGTGACTCTATCACCTCCCTGGGCAACCCCGTTCTAGTGCTTAACAAATCTTTCAGTGAAGAAATTCTTTCTGATTTCCAACCTGAACCTCCCTGGCACAGCCTGAGGCCATCTTCTCTTGTCCTACTGCTTGTTACCTGGGAGAAGGGACCAATCCCCAGCTGGCTACAGCCTCCTTTCTGGCAGTTGTAGAGAGTGATAAGGTCTTCCCCGAGTCTCCTTTTCTCCAGGCTAAACACTCCCAGCTCCCTCAGCTACTCTTCATATGACTTACTCTCTAGAACCTTCACCACCCTGGTCTGGGCCTGGCTATTTGGCCAGTTTTGAACCCAGCAAAGCATGCATCTGTCCAAGCCATGGGCTGCCAGCCTCTCCAGGAAAATGCTGTGGGAGAGAGTATTGAAGGTTTTACTAAAGTCCAGGTGGACAACATCCACATCCTTTCCCTCATCCAGTAGGCGAGTCACCCGGCCATAGAAGATCAGGATCTTCCTTTCCCAAACCTGTGCTGGATGGGCCTGATGCCCTGGTTGTCCCGTATGTGCCACGTGATCACACTCAAGATGATCTGTTCCTTCCCTGGCTGACAAGCCTGTAGTTCCCTGGATCCTCCTTCCAACCCTCCTTGTACAAGGGCATCACAGGCCAACCTTCAGTCATCCAAGGCCTTCCCAGTTAACCAGGACTAAAGATAAATGATGGGGAGGTGCTTAGTGAGCTCTTCTGCCAGCTCCCTTAGTACCCTTGGGTGAATCTGATCAAGCCCTAGATTTGTGAGTATCTAAGTGGCACAGAAGGTTACTAACAACTTCCTCCATGGACTGAAGGGAGTCTATTCTGCTCCCCATCCCTGTCTACCAGCTCAGAGAGCCAGTTTCCCTGAGCATAACTGAGGCAAAGGAGGCATTAAGTACCTCAATCTTTTTCTCATCCTTAGTGACACTGTTTCCCCCCTGCATGCTCAGTAAAGAATGGGGATTTTCTGTGGCCCTCCTTTTATTGTCAATGTATTTATAAAAACACACTTTATCTTCTACTGCAGTGGCCAGACTGAATTCTACATGAGCTTTTGCCTTTCTGACTTTCTCTCTATATGATCTAATGACATCCTTGTCCGCTTCCTGAATTGACTAACCCTTCTTCCAAAGGTTACAAACTTTCTTTTTTTTCCCCTGAGTTCTAGAGAAAGCTCCCTGTTCAGCCAGTTCAGTTCAAGCCCTGTTCAGGAAGAACAGGCATGTTCTTCCCTGCCAGCTTATCATTCAGCACATAGGGACAGCCAGCCTCCTTACCCTTAAGATTTCCTTCTAAAGGACGTCCAGCCTTCCTGGACTCCTTTGTTATTTAGCACTGTTTCCCAAGGGACTCTCTGAACCAGTGTCCTGAACCAAAGGCCGAAGTCCACCCTCTGCAAGTCCAAGGCAGAGGTTTGGTTGACCCTCCTTCCTTACCTCACCAAGAATCGAAACCTCTGTCATTTAGTAAGGAGGCTGCAGTGAGATGGGGGTCACTTGGAAATGGCCTTAAGTTGTGTGTGGAGAGGTTCAGACTAGATACTAGATTTTTTTTTTTTTTTTTCACTGAGAGAAAGGTCAGGCATTGGAATGTTGCCCAGGGAGGTGGTGGAGTCACCACCTCTGGAACTGTTCAAGAGGCATCTGGATGTGGCACTTGGGGTGCCAGGTTTAGGGGTGATTATGGTGGTGCTGGGTTGATGGTTGGAATAGATAAACATTGAAAATCTCTGCTAGCCTTGATGATTCTGTAATTCTGAAAGGCAATAGCATGAAACTGGTGTACACAGAGGAAAAAAACACTAATCCCAGAGAATGTCACAAAAAACCCATATATATTTCTAATACGAAGAACTTTGTCACAGCCAGAGCTGAAAGGAGAACTTGGCTTTGCTGCCACCAACAAGCCTGCAGGGAAATGCTGCTGTTGCATGCAGGAATTCTTGGGCATACATTTGTAAGCTACTTCTTTACAAGATTAAAGACTTTGAATATCCTCTTGATACAGGCTTTGCTAGTGTGTACCACAGGCAGGCTGCTGCCAGGCAGGGGTTTGCTTACCAGTTTCAGAGATATAAAAAACAGTCTGGACATAGACAATCTATTTACAGAAACGCTTCCAATCTCAAGAAAAGGCTGAATAAAGGCAGCAAATACAATTTCCTCTAGGAAGACAAAGTAGTCTTTTTCTGTTTTAAATATTTACACTAATATTCTGTGGTTACCAGCAAATTACCAAAAGAAAAACTTTGCCTTCTACCAATTTCCACCCTTTTCATGTTTCATGCATATTTCTTTGAAAACGTCTTCTCTGACTGGAAGTAAGATGCTCAGTTTTTGATGAAAGTAATGATAAATGAATCCAAAGAATCGACATTTACCTTCCTTACCTTGGACTCATTCTGAAAGCCTTCAGAAGAATTTAATTAATCACTGAACAAAAGCTAAAAACCTGTAGAGGTTGGAAGGGATCTCTGGAGGTTGCCTGGTCCAGCCCCTGCTCAGAGCAGGACCAACCTCTAGTCAAGAGCCAGCTGCTCAGGGCCTTGCCCCAGCAAGTTCTGAATTCCTTTGGGGACGGTGATTACACAGACTTTCAGGGCAACTTGTCCCAGTGTTTGACCTCACATTCTGAAGAATTTCTGCCCTATATTGAATTGGAATGTCCCTTGTTTCAACCTGCAAAATTAAAAAAATATCAACTCTGGCTATTTGAAGCCTTAAGAACTGCAAGTGTTGGCAAATCCCAACTCCTCAGAACCAAGACAGGAAAGTGGAAAAAAAAATGTCTGCATCAACTAAGTTTAGTAGACACACACACACGTGGTCATTCCCTTTTTTCCCAAAGCTGATCCAGGTATTCTGGCTGACAGCCCAAGAAGCTTTTGACCAGGGCTCCAACCTGGAGCTTAGGTCAGTGCCATGAGGAACATCTGTTTTGTTTGTGTTTGTATTTGTATCCAATTCTACCATTAATCAACTCTTTAGGAAACTCTCAAGTTTCACACGCTTTGGATTTTGAAGATTAAAGGCTCTAAATATGTTGCCTGGATACAACTGGTTAGATAAGATTTCTGAAGAGAAGATTATGCAAAGAATTACCAGATGTAGTGAAATGGCTCAGGAAATATTTCTGAATTGCTTGCACCATTAAATTTGTCCCTGATGTTTCTCTTTCCATCTGCAGAACTATTTCTTTTTTTAAAAAGTCAGACTTAAAAGGAAAGCAAATAAACTCTGGTCAAGAGCACAACAGACGGAAAAAATGTTTGAACATGTTCAAAAGTTTTGTTGAATTATGCAGGCTGCAAGCCTGTACGTCAGAAGGTACAGCTTGATGGTAATTTCTGATACAATACTGACCCAAGTAAAACATGACAGTACCTTTAAATCTCAAGACAGTGCCAACTGACAATACTATTCCTTAAAAAAAAAGGAAAATTTTGTCTTCATTGCAATAAGCACAAAAATAAGCAAGAAAGAAACATTAAAGGACAATATTAGAAGCTATATCCCAAGGAAGGAAGAATGTCAAATACATAAACTGTATATGTAAATTTGTATAAATCAAACGTAGACAGTTGGTCCCTTTCCTTATTTTCATCAGGAAGTTCTAGCACAAGTTGTGTATCACATGTTTAGGTTGCATGTGATAGGATCTTATTTTTTTTTTTTCAGCTGTCTCTGTTAGAGATCAGTCAGACCAGAGAGTCATTTTTAGAATAAACGCTAAATACATCAGTCAGCTCTGTCATCCTACTTGCCTATTGAAGCAAAAATGACAACTACATTCGCCTACAAAACAGAAAATTAAAAGCCAAAAGCTGCCTGTCCAGTTCTTACTCAGTTCAGTGGTGGCCACAGTCTCCTTTCCATAACAGCACAGGGATGTTTCCTCTTCCACAGGAAAGTCACTTGCTGGTTTATGCACATCCTGCCACTTGTTTCATCAGAAGACTTCAACAATACTAGCACAACACTAGTAGAGGTGTTTTGGCCTGCAGAGGTATCCCTGCCTAAGTCTAAATTCTTCTTCTGCTGAAGATGTGTCTGTAAAAAAACGTGAGTTTAAATGCTGACAAGTCAACAAGTTCACCCCTAAGGTGACACTGAAGTACAGAAGAATGTGCACAATAAACTGAGACACTGAAGACCTTTCTTGAAACTTCTACAACCAAGAAATTAAAGTGACATGAAAGTCTTCCAGAAAACTTCTTAGGTTTTTGATATAAGGCAAATATGAACAGCAAAATACAGTCTTTAGGACGAATAACATGCAAAAGGTTGGCTTTTGCTGGTCTAATTCTTGAGATCTCCTGAATTGCTCTTCATGATATCAACTTAATTACAGTTATCTTGATGAATCTTTACCTCAAGACAAATTAACAAAGTAGATTACAAGAAGGACAACTGAATATTTTGGGGTCAAGACTGTTAGGAAACAGGAGCCATGGATTTTGGACTTATTGTTCTAATCTCATGAATAATAAACCTTGAAATATCAGATTATTGAGGTACTCAAGGTACAAAAAAGTTATGGTAGGTCTAGAACAACCATTAGATGGTAGTATGACAAAAGTACTAAATTGAGTAAGGATAAAACTGCCAGAACATGCAGTGAATCTTTCCAGATAAGGTTCTTGTGCAAACCTACGTTTCATCAGCATGAACGGAAAAGCAGGAAAGTGGGAGAAATAAGCATGCCCAAGTGATACAGGCAGAACATGGTCTCCACATGACATTTCTTTGTTTCTCGGGCACATTAACAACTGCATTTTGTCATCCACCAAGACCTACAAATTTGCAGTCCACAGCTGAGATTCTGAAAACCTATAGCCACCACAGACACTCTGACTTTATGATTACTGTTCATCACGCCCTTCTGACCTCACACTGCTCACAAAACAATGCCTGTAATGCAGCCTTGCAGGAACTGGACCAGATAGCTTGATGCTCTCTTAATATTAACAGCTCGTGAAAATCCCTGATAAAGACCCCAAAATCCAACACAGTTTTATCTGCAGCCAAAACATGAGTAGAATTGTCTGGTACTTGAGACAGGAAGACTGTGCATAAAAAATGAATAAAACATTAAATACACAGCAGGTAATCAAATGACTAAAGCAGTTTTGAAGGGTTTTTTTATTATTATTATTATTATTTTTGGCAGGTGGTACCAAAGTAGTCTATCTGCTCCTAAACTTGTGTCTCTCAGTTGGAAATACAACGTGCAGTTCTTGTGCCGCAAGGCTGAATTAAACTACATTTTAAATTCTATACTCTAAGTTCTATTCAGGTGAAAACTTCCTACAAAACTTTACAGGCAAAAGGAAAGAATACTTAGTTCTTACTAATTTTCATATTTCCAGTTCTGTCTTCAAAAAGGAAATGCTAAAAAGCCTATGATCTGTCAACCCACACCAATTCTAAGTGGTTCACCTGATCTCTGTTTTTTTAATATAAAGCCACAGATGAATGCAGCAGACAGAGCATGGCCACTTACCTTTCGGGAGGGCAGAACATAATGTTACCAAGGAACCTACCTTTCCATGTACAAAAGGCTGGGGCAGAAAACACAGCAAGCCTGTAATTTTAATTTTTTTTTCTAAAACACTTGAAAGACTTTAAATGCTAGAGGGTATGCTTCCAAAATGCTTATGTAACCTGTTATAGTTTGACAACAGGGCTTTTCTCTGCTCCAAATAATCCAGCAAGCAGTCGAGGAGCTGAGAGCTGGTACAGGCAGCAGACAGGCTGCAAACAGGACTGGAAGAGGAACTCAACATCTGGCTGCCTCCTGTATTCAAAAGACAGGGAAAAGCAGCATGTCTGCAACTGGCAGGAAAAAAAAGGCATGAGATTCAAACCCACAGTGCAGTCTTCTCCAAAAACCCCCAAGAAACAAAAAAACCCCACTGTGTGACACAGTCCACAACTGCCTCTAACCTAGCACAGCATATCTGACCATAACTTTAAGTGCTCCTTAGTCTAAGACTTGAGTTTTGGTACTGTCCCACATCCCTTCTGTACTCAGCAGGATGAAATTTTTGCATTAGCTTTCACATCATTAATAAATACCCGCATCTCCCTACTAATGTAACCAGCACTTCAGCAAGCCCTCACTATGGCTTAGCACACACAGGGAAGCCATTCCTAAAACGGGATTCAATGGTCATTTCTCTCGAGAAGTGCAAAAGAGGAGAAATCCTTCACGGAGAAGAAAGAAAACTCAAAACCCCGACACAAATCAGAAAAGTAACATAAATGAGCATGTCCTGTAACATAAGTATTTATCTACTGAGAACTACAAGGAGAGCAAACAAGATATCAATTTGCAAGGGTCACTGAACAACCATCAGATAACAGGATTCAGTCATTACTGACATGAACTGAATTTCAAACACCAGTGGGAAGGCCTCGTTTCTGTATTCTCAATTTCATGAACAAACCACCAAATACTGTCAAGGCTGCTAGCGCACCAGGAACTGAACAGAGGTACACCTCAATTTAGGGAACATGAAGTCTGCAGTATGCTAAAGTGAAAAATCTAAAGACTGTACCATATCAGTTAGGGTGAATGTTTTTGGGGTGAAAGTTTTCATCTTCTTGGCCCGTCAAATCAGAACTGTTTGCCAACACAGTTTGTCAAGCACCTTTTAGTCCAAGTCCTCTGCTCAACCAGGCTTTGCATGCATCCTCACAAGTCTTTTGGGAATGAGGCTGGGGCAATGCACTATTCTGAGAATACCCAAATATCTTTATTTTGACAGACCCTCCCAAAACAGACACAGTCACCAGCACAGTAGAACTCCCATGAAGAAAAAACTAATTGCCAGTTGTGAGTAAAAGCAAAATTAGATGGATTAATGTAGACAGAAATGTAAGTGGAATGGAGCTGTGAGTTTGACCTTACCCAGTGCCTAAGAAGCATCTAGTGAGTGGATTTACCTGCTGCAGCTGCAGAAAGTCTGGGAGCAAGGATTAGAGTGCTTAATTTCAAGTTTTTCTCAACAGCATTGCTACAAGGAAAAGGGCTGTTTTAAGGAGATGCAATTTTCAAACCATTACATTGAAATAACTACAAAGGGAAAAGGGGGGGGAGAAAAAAACAAACCAGAGATACTTCCACCACTAGTATTCAGTTTGCCCAGTAATAAACTCACAGGCCTTGAACAGAAAAGGAAGCATCTGGTTCTTCTGCAAAGTCCCAGGCACTGCAAGCAGAGATGTGCTGCATGCATCAGCCTAAAGAGAAGAAGGGTGACTGCCTCACAGTTTGCAGGCACTGCACCATCTGTGGCCTTACCTGCTCCAATAAAAGCTGCAGCTGGAGCACTGGCTGCTACGTGGGCTCCCGATGTCTGTTACTTCAAGGGCAAAGCCATAAAATGAGGATTTAAAAATAAAAAATAAAAATTGTGGAGCTGACACACAGTATGTTAGCACATAACGTTTCAGTTCCCCTTCCTCCTCTGCCTCACTGGTATTGTTTATTTAGACTATGGGCACTTTGAAGAAGGGACACTTCTCCCTATATTTGGATGCTGACACCCTGAATTTCACCATGCACCATAACCCAACCAGGGCAGGCTGTGCTGTCAGACAGGGTCAGACATTTGTCAATGGATAAGCTAGTGAGACTCTCCAAAGGGTTTACTCACTAATTAAGAGACGTTACAAAACAAACCAGCACAGGCCAGTGAGAGCTTGCAAATAATTAAGAAGTACAGTTTGTTCACAAGCCTAAAGATTATTTCACTCAACTGGCTGAGAAGATGGGAAGAGGTTGGCTGGTGCAATGAACGCAGTGGGAAGACTTGATTTAAATAAACATAACTTTTTTTATCCTGTTTTGCATTTTTTAGTAAAACTAAATCTTAAATTTAGAACTTTCTTAAAGAAAGTTATCTAACAGCATTGAATTATCAAAATATATTTACATGCATCTATATACTGTGACATTTGGTACATTTCTCTTTGTCAGCAGATAAATAGATACAGCATAAATATTCTAATTACTAAAATTAATTACTTGTATCACTCTCGGCTTGGATGACATTGAGGATCCAGAGACAAGAAAAAAATTCTGTTCCAATTAAAGAGCACTTTCACCTGGGCCTCCACGGAGGCTGTTCTGCCTCTTCAACTCCCTCCAGTTAGATTATTCGATTAATTAAAGAACTTTATTTATTGGAGGTTTGAAGTAAACACTCTTAAAGCCATTGGACTTGGGATTGCAGCTGGTAATCGGCTGGAAGGTTAAAGCAGACAGCAGCCCTCAAAACCTGGCTGCCAGCTCAGAGGTTTCCATTTATCTGCTGAAGGACTTCACCTCATCTCAGATCTAACTCTATCCTTGTACCTCAAGAAATTCAGACACAGAAGGTGAAACTATGCCATGCAACTCAAGGAATTCAAGAGCAGTTTCTTCTTGGTGTAACTTAGGTGTTCAAATACAGCTGAAGGACAAATGCGCTGTCACACCACCAGGGGAAGGGTCTGTGTCATGGTTTAAGGATCTGGTCAGAGGCAAAAGGGCTGAGTTAGGGAATCACTGACAGAAGTACATCAGGGAGTCACAGAGAACTGATAAAACCTCCCCATGTGCCTTATGCTATGGCCACTGAAGTTATTCTAGGGTTGAAGTGAAAAAATGTATGATTTGTAGCCTGTCTATCAAACAGAGCTGGCAGCAATTCTTCAGAAGACAGTTAAGTTCACTCATCAACCTTAATCCCTCTGCTTTCCCTCTGCCGGAGACTCTGGGGTTTCAGTTCTTTATGGAGATTCTATCGGTCTCCCCATTCTATGCCAGACAAGAAGTCTTCCAAGGTTACTTTAAACCAGTCTGGACAGTCATCAGGATACTCCCATGAGGCGTTACTGATCAGTAAGAAATCTAAAGGTGACAGTGGAAAAGACTCAGGGAACATCAGAACTGGGCACTGTAAGAAAAAGAAATACACTGACAATACACTCACATCTCCAATACAGCCTTCGCTGTTGGTCACCCCACCTCAAGAAGGATTTAGAAAAACAAGAAAAGGCAGTGAGGATTAAAAAGATGGCTCTAAGGACCAGTTTCCAGACATATCAGGAGACTGAGGATACCAGGACATGTTCAAAAAATGTGTTTGATGATAGAAATGACAGAGAAAACAACAACTATTCATTTTTTCCTACCAGAGAACTAATGATCATGCTGTGAAATTATCAGCTAGACAGCTTAGAAGAGAAGTATTTCTTCCATGTAATACATTTGCAAGCTGCAAGATGCTGCAGGAATAGCTTTGGGTATTCCAGAGCTTAAAAAATACTTCAAACAAATCCATGGGGGTTAGGCCAGTGGTGGCTATGACATGCAGTGGCTGGAGTACAATGCCTGCATCCCACAGTCCAGAGCAGAAGGGGATACAAAGCAAACAGCACCTTACCCTCAGGCAGATTTTTACATTCTCCCACCAAGGTGGTTTTGGCTGGGATAGAGGTAATTTTCTCCAGAGGAGCTGTGAGGGCTGTGTTTTAGGTTTTTGCTGAAAACAGTGTTGATGACACAGGGATGTTTTTGTTGTTGCTGAGCAGGGCTTACACAGAGTCAAGGCCTTTTCTGCCCCTCACACCTCCCCACCAGTGAGAAGGCTGGGGGTGCACAAGGAGCTGGGAGGGGACACAGCCAAGACAGCTGACCCCAACTGACCCAAGGCACATTCTGTACCATGTGGCATCACACCCAGTATATACAGCTGGGGGTAAGAAGGAGGAAGGGGGAGACATTCAGAGTGATGGCGTTTGTCTTCCCAAGTCGCCACTATGCGTGATGGAGGCCTGCTTTGCTCGGGATGGAGGAACACCTGTCCATCCATGGGAAGTGGTGAATTAACTCTTTGTTTTGCTTGCATGTGTGGCTCTTGCTTTACCTATTAAACTGTCTTTATCTCAACCCATGAGTTTACTCACTTTTACTCTTCTGATTCTCTCCCCCATCCCATAGGGATAAGTGACCACTGTGTGAGAATGAGCTGCTGGCTGGGATTAAACCATGACACCCCTAAATACCAGGTTACTGGCCAGTATAAGAGCAAATCCTGAGGTGGCAGGCATCCAGCCATATCCGAACGGATGTTTACGTACACGCACAGGATCAAACCTACAACACAGTTTATCGAAGGGTGGTCGCAGCCCAGAGGGAGCTGCAGGATGAGGGCGTCTTCACCACAGCTCTGGAAAGCAGCTTGCTCGAGAGCAGCAGCCCTGTGTGCTTCCTACACACTGCCAATACAAATCCTTCAGAGAGCATTCCAGTGGTGGGAGGTGTGCCCACCATCCCATCCCAGGCCAGGGGTGAAGCCTTCACTCACTGATGCACTCCAGGGATGTTCACCAGCTCTGTCCCTATAGAAAGGCGTGATTCCAACAGCCAGCAAAGTTGCAGGAGATCTCTCTTTTCCCAAGCATCCACACCTTGGTAGTGGCCTGACCCAGCCACCATTTTCTGGATTCACACCAGGCAAGCTCCTCAACCTCCATCATCTAGCTCCACACAGAACAGCAGCAAAAACATCCTTGCACACAGCAGTTAAGTCCTCCCCCTCCCCAGCCAAGGTAGGAAGAAAAAGAGTTAAAGATGGGAGGGCATGGTGAGAGGAGGGACTCATGAAGCCTGGCTGGAAAAGAGACTTGCTGTGATAACTTGGGGAAACAGGATGTCGCAAGGAGCCGAATGCCCACGCTGTTCCCACACCCTGATGAGATGCTGTCCAGACTCCCCAGCCCCCCGAGGTTTGTCTTTATTTTTAACAAGTGCAAAAAAATCCCCAAGGCAACATTGTAGTGACAAATATAAATGACTCTGAGTAAGACCCAAGACTAATTTTCTCTCTAGCTCTCCTCTTCTCAGAGGTAATCTCATATCTTCACAATAACAAGATCAAGACAAAATACATCTCTGGTCTGTCTGCTGGGGGGTCAACAAAACACTTTGCATCTCCCAGAAGCATTGAAAACTATTGCAAGGGAGAACATTTTTCTCTTAGTTCCCCTATAGCTCTAAATAAGCCTTTGTTATATCAAGTGGTAAAAAAGTACTGACAAAATCAATCAAATTGGCCCTGCTATTAGTACTCTCCTAGCCACCATAATAGTGATTGAAACACCAATACCCTTAGTAGTCCCACATAAAGATGGGCTACTTTCAAACAACCTTCTCTTGAGTAAATAGAGGAAGTTTGCAACTGTTCAAAACTTGCTTCAGTTTGAGAGCTGCACAAATAAGGGAACAGTCTCACTAGGTCTTTCAGTTGCAAGTTCAGAGCACTGAACCTGCCAAGGGTGTCCCATTCTGACAGTCTATTAGGAGGCCACAAAAAAAAAGTACAAAATCCTATTCATCAGCAAAGGTACTTACCTGAAGAACATACAGGTTTTACACAAGTAAAATCTTATTCATTTCCTAACCATTCAAACAACAATCAAAATGTTTAAAAATGTGTAGGCACAAATCCAATTCCATACAGTACTTACGTTTGCATATTTGTAACAAGAATGAAATTGTCCAAATGAATTTTTCTTCTGAAGACTTGTCCAAAGAAACCTGGAGTCAACGAAAAGATTCCTTTCTACTTAAGAAGGCTTTGGATTAGGTTCCAATATGTGATTGAGTCTCAAGAAAACACATATGGTCTCTTCCATTTTTAATCTCCTACAGACATAATGCATTCAAAGGAATCTAATTGATCTTCTGCTAATGATGCAATAAAAAAAATCATTTTTACAGAAAATCAAGTACATAAATACTAACCATATTTAAAGATCCCATTGAAATGAACCACAATATTTGTTCCCTTGCCATTTAAGAAAGAATAGTTCCATTATTAAAAACACAGTGGATGCAAAGCTTTGCCAGAACAACTTCTTCAGACTTTATTTCTTGCTTTCATTTTCCATTATTTGTTCTCTCCCAATGTGCTTTAGTCCCATTAAAATTGGACATTTTTGAAAGCAAGTGCTGATTTTGAAAGTGGGAAAATTTCTGTTGCTCAGCTTCAAAGACATTAAACTATGCACAGAAATGCACAAACACCTGTATGGACAACTTCAGCCTCCAATTAATACTGACTTTGTCATATGCTGCTTTAATTGAGGCATTCTCCCCATTTTTTTCCACAGCTGAGACACTCAAGGGGAAGAAAAATACCATTGCTCTGAGTAAGAGGACAGCCTGTAAAAGACCCAGTCCTTAAACACAGACTGTGTCCATAAATTGCACTTTCTGTAGGTTTGTGAAAGGCAGAGATAACTACATATTTACCGTGGAGCAAACATAGAACAGAAATAGCAAGAAGATTCATAACTTAAATTGTAGGACCAAAATAACAGGTGTTTTAATCAGTTCAACTTCTGAGTAAAAAACCCAAAGCCAACAGCTCCAGTGCATTTGTGCAAGCAGCTTCCCCACACTCCAGCAGCTGTGTAATCACATCTGAGGGTGGAAGAGGCAACGAGGGCTTGCGGCAATGAGGACGCTGCACCAGGTGACACGCGGGAGGGGGAACCAGAAAAGAAATGTACAAGGAATGGTGACCCAGAAGACACAAAAGTAGAGAGAAAAGGCAAACAGAGAATTGTTGGGCTCCTTGTCCACATGGATGAAGGTTCACTTCATAGAATACTTCCATGTATCCTATACTTCAGGTGCAGACAGACCACATGAAGACAACAGTGTGCTAAGCTGACCACAAGCCCTCACCACCAAATTCTCCAGGCATCAGCCTCAAACATCTTGCAAAGAACATGTTTTGGTTCCTCTTTGTTTTCTACACTATTTCCTCTTCACTATCTCTGTTGCTTTCGTTTGTGAAGCCAAAACCTCTGATGAAGCACCAGATTAAAAAAAAGGCAAATTACAAAAGCATTCTCTATTCCTGCATTTGAACAAAGCTGACATTTCACATACATTCATAATACCCATCAGCTAAAAGGGTTTACAGGACAGACGCACTCCCCCTGGGCTTTCATTTCTGTAATGGATTCTTTACTAAATCTATGTGCCAGTAAAGGATGGATTGTAGATACTTAAACAGCAAAGCTAATTAACTAAACATAACTACTTCCTTTGAAACCTTAATAGATGCTAAAAATTTCCATTTATCTATTTTTATGTGTGAACTGGAAACATATGTGAAACTCAGTATTCTTCTGTCATGGAAATTAAGAACTGTATTTTCAAGCTACATCATCAGGAATCCTGAAATGAAGTGAGGGCTGTTAGTTTCACTGCTGTGGCAGGTCCCTGGGATTAGACGACAGATGACTCTTCATGTCTAATTTTTATTGGATTTGGAGATGTGCTTTTTACTTTCTCAGAAATGCTTCTTTGTATGAAGGGTACATTTACCACCTCTCCACTCACATCTCGATTTCAGGAGATTTGTAGCCTTATCAGCAGAAGCAAACATCAGTACTTACAAAGACTTCAGTATTGAACACATCTAGCACTTCTGCTGAGTTTGCTCACCCCAAATTTAAAATGTTCAATTGCTATGGCACATGAAACCATACTTCCTAATGTCCATGCTGCTCCTCAAGGACCATTACTGGTGTACAGAGGGCTCACGCTTTTGCCAAAATAATTTAAGACAGACTAATATTTTAGTATGCTTAATTTTAATATAAAGTAAAAAAATATTTGAGTCGACCTCACATTTTGCACCTCTCGCTGCCTTTGTTTTTTCAAGAAAGAGATCAAATTATTGCTGGTTTAATTCTCTGAGCCAGGCCCCTAGAAACTCAGATAAAGGCCTGAACCATGCAACAAAGAGTCAGGAACACACAGCTGGGGGTGGAAGGAGATTGGTGCCACAGTAGCAACCATTTGAGAAGTTTTAAGAGCAACGCAACCACACCTCAAGTTCTCACAGGTGCATTAACTCACACCAGATCAATACACTGAAGTCTTTAGATCATGCAAAATTGTATTTCCATATTGCAGCACTCAATCTTCTGGGAGAGCCATGCCAAGGACCTGGAAAGCAGCCTCATGCTAAGAAGTTGTAACTCCTGAATAAGAAAATGCAAAGCCATCCTGCAGGCATGAGGCAGTGAGTCTTGCAGCCAAACCTAGGGGTCACTACTCTTTTGCACAACCAAGCAGTGGGTCAAGTTCCCAAGATCATTTCAGAGCTTTCCAAACCTACTAATCACATTCTTTTTCCTAGGTTTCCTTTTGTTGTGTTTTGTGGGATTTTTTTCACAGATCTTTGGACACGTCACAATTTTCCAATTTAGCTACTGAAATAAGCTTCTTACAAATCTGGGGATGCATCCTGATTTTTTCACTGTTAAAAAAATATTTTTTCAAGAAAGGAAATCTTTAAACATTCAAAGACCTGGTATTATGGGTAGTGTTGCCAGATTAATTTAGTATGTTGGAAGAGCATGCAATGGAGCAAACTACTGGTGAAGGCACAAAGAACCAGAACACTCAGGCTGCAGTCACCAAAACTCAGAAATAAGAACACATAAACAACAGAAGTGACAAGCAACAAGTTTAAAAAATTGAATTTGCTACTAATGGGACAGGGAGTGAATACAGAAGGAAATAGTGTTGTAAAAAAACCTTACATAAATAAACTAGAGCATTTGCAAAGGCTACAGACCTCAAAAAACAACTCCAACAGCCCTGAAATGGGTAGAAAAGTCAATGTATTTAAATGGCCTTCAGGCACAGTAAATACAGCTTGGTTGAGTATAGCATAAAACCAGTCATCCAGAACTGAGATCCATGAAAACATTAAAAAAAAAATCACAGGATTCCCACACTTAAAGTGTGGCCAGCTTCACAGTGTGAACCAAATGTAGCATAATGAACTCAAAGTTTTTAAGACATGTCTATGTATGGCTAGTGAGAACATGAAGCTAGGGGACTATTGGCAAATACACCCGTTCATGAATAAGATGCATTTTTTGCCTAAGCAAGGTGTATGCAAGTAAAGCTGCTACACTTCAGTCTCCCTTCCCGTGTTGATGCATATCAACGCGTAAACATGCCCAACTCTGGAGGCTCAGCTGACTCTGTGCTTTGCTCCTGGGCACATGGCTCAGTGGTCTCTCTTCTTGCCCATTGAAGGTCCTGGGGGGTGTCTAATTTTCTAGATCTTGCTCCTCACTTCAACTCTAAGGTCATTGCTCTTGCTGTCAAATCAACTCAGCCTTTGTTCAGGACAGGTACTTTCAACTTCTGCAGAATTTCCCACTCCCATACACAATCCAGGAGACACTCTGTAGAAAAGATTTATATCCATCCTTTGTACAGCAACACAAAATTATACAAAAGCTGGGATATGCAGAATACAAAGCAGGTGAGAAGCACACTTTAACTTGTAGGTGACACAGTTGACACTGAAAATTCAAGATTATCACTCAGAAGTCTAGCGCTTCAAAAAAAAAAAAANTAAAAAAAAAAAAAAAAAAAAAAAAAAAAAGGTGGCTTTTTTCTCAACCGTGGCACAACTTGCAACACTAAGAGAGATCCTGGCCCTGCTCCATCAATGAGTGTTTGAAGTTGGTTTCACCGGGGACAGATTTCATCCACTGCATGCTGACAATACCAAGACAAGCCTCGGCATGATGGGTGTAGTTTCGCAATGGCTTTACAGGGATCTTAAATATGAGCTGTCCCACAAAAGGGACCTCCAATGACTCAAGCTTCTCATGGCCTTGATGCCACCCAGAGAGCTGACCTGGGGACCTAGAACACACAATGCGCAGCACGGCCACAGGGAAGCAGTTGGCAGAGCTCAGGTGGAGGAGCAGGAATGAGCTGCCAAGGCCAGGAGGATGGCAGGAAAGTTCTGATCAGCTCAGCTGCAGTTTCACAACACACTGGCTTCAGTGACAAAATCATCTTGCTGGGTTCTTCCTCCAGCCTCAGCACTTCTGCCTTGTGCTCGAGTCCACGACTCCCTTCTGCAGACACAACTGCTTTCCAGCCTGCTCTGTAAGCTCCATCACAGAGAAAGGAAGCATTTGAGATGACATCTTTTCTGGAGCATACATCTAACCCATGTAAGTTTAAAATAATCCGCTTCTGGCGTGGCATCACACACTTATTCAGTGCAACCACAGAGAGATGCACTGCAGCACAGGGATGGGCTTTGCTCATGCAAGTCTCTTGCCAAGGCCAACACAAAACACAATTACATGCTAATATTCTCAAACATTATATCTGTTTTTTTCCTATTATTATTGTAACAAAGATACATAGCACTTTCTGCTCTTTGGATTATATCCTGCCTTACACAAATTCCAGTTCTGGAGGACCATGTAACTGAATGAGAACTGAGAGATACAGAGCTGTTCTTGGGTTGCAAAGGAAAAACTTGAAAAACAACATAAGGGAGGGAATATACGTCACATAGCTTTAATCACTCAAGATGTGTAACTGGCAGCCAAGCCAGTATCCCTGTAGTTAGTGAGGAAGGAGAGTGGCATTTCCCAAAAATCACCCAGTCTGTTTCTCTCTGCTGCTGATCCTGAGAGATGAGATGCTTAGCACAGCCTAAATGCCTAATGTAAGAAGAATCCTCTCTAAAGGTCTGAACACACCTGAGAAAGGGGAAAACAAAACCAAAATCACAAGCACCTTTCTCTGCCTATTACCTCTAATGCTCAGAATTAGAAATTAAGATTTTGGGGGTGGCAAAGGTCACTACACAATCAGTAAAAAATCACAGTACAAAGGAAACACTCAAAGATACATGAAATTTATTTATAAAATCTTGATTTTATAAATAAAAGGAATCATAAAAAAGAGGAAAAGGGAGAATGATTTATTCTTTCAACCAAGGGCCTAAAGCAATTACATAACATTCCTTTAAAAGCAAAGGCTGTATTCCATACATCACCCCTCAAATTAAAGTCATCCAAAAGCCTGGGCTGCAGTCTGGTTGCCCAACAAGGTCTGAAACTACCCAGGAGACAGACTTCTCAGGCAGTTGTGGTACAGGGACAGCATCACTTGCGCATTTTCCCTCTTGCCTCACAGGATACAAAAACATCAGTGGATGAGGATAGCATCCTAGCCACAATCCAGCCTCATATTGTGCTGGCTCAGTGCTGCCCCACAGGGAAGACCGTATCAGGACCCCACATACCAAGGCATCAAAATCTGTTGTTACCTCTACAGCATGAACAACAAAAACCATGACCAAAAGCAAACATGCCACACCAGGCCTAAAAAGACAGGTTTCACTTGGCTTTATTTGCTGAAGCCCAGCCCAGCCCAAAACTACTGAGAAGCAGAGAAGGATCAGCATAAGAGAGCTAGAGGAACAAAGAATGGACTTCAGCTCCAGCACAAAGCTTCTTCAGCACTCAGTTTCTAATCAGTGTTACTGGACATTAATAATACTGCCTACCTTGGGAGCCAGATGCTGGGCTCACATCTCACAGTCCAGCACCACTGCTGCAAATAAAAACACAGACATTTGGAGGTGATGTACACTTTTTCTGTAGGATCCAGCTTCATGGCTGCCCACATCCCAGGCCTGACTCCACATCATTAATTGAGTCAGAAGGAACTGGAGCACAACTAGTGAACATAGAAATCAGACCACGCTCCCTACATGACAGGTAGAGTGTGAAGAGCATTGGCCCTGGTGATGGGAGCACTCCACACTTTGCTACAGAGGTTCAGCCCCATTAACCTCAGCAGCTTACAAAGTGCCAGGCTGAGAGGCAAGGACAGGAAGCGGGAATCCCAGCCTGTGCAGCACTTGAGCAGTGCTCTGGATAGCAATGGCTTTTAAGCATCTTCCTCTTCCTTCTCTTCCTCTGATGCATTATTGAGATAAAGCCAAAGGAGCCATGCAAATGACACTGGCAAAGCTGAAACTACAGTCTCAGACACCTCACCTCTCTGCTGCTGATGGTAAAACATGCTGCAGGCTACACCACACTCAGGAAGAATGGCGAATAGGTCTTGGGCTGGGGGAAGTAATTCAAGTCTGAGTTTACTTAAGAATAGTAAAAATACCAAGCACCTGAATAGTATCAGTGTAAGGCATCATATAGATTAAAAGGGCAGAATTAGACTCTCTACATTATTCCAGATCTCCTCCGAAATTTCACAAGGGCAAACCTTCTGAAGTAACAATGGCAGAGGTTGTTACTGGCTTTTATAAGTTTTAAATTGTTCCCACAAGAGGCATTCTCACTAAACACTTGAAGATTTAAGTTGCCAAGAAAAGAAACAACCAGCAGTGGCTTTCCTGGGTGCCAATGCACCTCTGCACCACTCAGAGCACCAGGGCAGTAAAGCAGCTCCAGGCCTCTAACCAGAGCAGAAAACTTCTACAGAGCAAGCTCGGGAGTCTTGTGACACAGCTGAAACACCTTATGGCCGATATTAAACTTTGGCTTGTAAAGATTTGAGCTGTTTCACTGCCTGCTTGACAGTTCTCTCTGTAGCAGCATTTTAACCAGGACACAGAGGAGCCACTTGTCTCTCTTCTGCTGCCCAACAAGCTGCAAACAGCTGGTTGTGCTGGTCAGAACCCATTTTGCCCCCCATTCCCTCAGAAAGAAGAGGGATGTTTGTGCTGGGGACACAAAGGCTGATCTGTTCAGAGCTGGCCACAGCACTGGCTGACACAGGCTGGCGTCAAAGGGGGAAGGGTACAAACACAAGGGTTGTCCCATTTCCCCAAAGACTGTTCCTAGCAAATTTCATTATTTCATAACATTGCACTTTGAGAATACTTGTGTGAAGTGCTCGTAGAAATCTCAACTGTGTAAATTGGAGTTTAATTTGTATATTCAACATTGCCACTCTTTAAAAAGAAGTTAAACATGGCTACGTGTTTCCTAGCAGAAAAGGCTATGATCTGCAAAATGCTGCTTCTCTCCTTGGCAATCACTACCATTTGCTTGTTTGCTTTGGTGCAGCATAGGGAGGGAGGGAGGAATGATAATAAAAACATGAACACTTTTTCTCCTCACCTTGAACGGGGATAGGCTCAACAGCCAGCAGCTTTATATAGTACAATCAGCACTTGCGTGCCCACAGGAGAAAGAAAACAAAGTCATGGTTATACTTCTTGCATAGCCTTACCCAAATTTAGCTTTAATGAAATCAACATGAAAGACGTTATATACGCAAAGGTCATCCTCATCTATGTAGTTACAGAGCAGGGACAGAGGAACCTATACACACTGACCTCAGCCTACACATACACTGCAGAGCAGGTCACGGCACTCTGCCCGGCCGTGCTGCCTGCCCACCCTGCTTCTGCCTACAAAGCAGAGTGTGTTCACTTCTGGTTTGCAGGGACTCCCTTACTTTCAGGAAATACCTGTGAAAGAAACCATGGATCCAGCCACAGCACAGGGCAGCTGGAAGGAAAGCTGGTCTGAGAGGGGCTGACAGTGCCTCCCAGGCTCCATTCCCTTCAATACCTACTCTACTAAACCCACCTACTATACCAAACAGAGACATGGTGGAAGGTGGCTCTGGGACAGAAGCGTGTCCAAAGAAAGGCAAAGGAGTTGGTGAAGGGTCTGGAGCAGGAGTCTTATGATGAGCGACTTATGAGGGAGCTGGGGGTGTTTAGCCTGGAGAAAAGGAGGCTGAGGGGAGACCTTATCTCTCTCTACAACTCCCTAAAAGGAGTTTGCAGCAAGATGGGGGCCAATCTCTTATCCCAAGTAACAAGTGACAGGACAAGAAGAGATGACTTGAAGTTCTGCCAGGAGAGGTTTAGATTGGATAGTATGAAAAATTCCTTCACAGAAACGGGGTTATCAAGCATTGGAACAGGCTGCCAGGCAAGTGGTGGTGTCACCATCCCTGGGCATATTTAAAAGATGTGTGAACATGGAATGTAGGGACATGGTTTAGTGAATATGGCATCACTGGGCTAACGGTTGGACTTGATGATCTTAAGGGTCTTTTCTAACCTGAACTGTTCTGTGACTCTGTAAACCACTCCTGTCCCCAGAGCAAGCAGATGAACAAGCCCTCTTTTCTCCAGCCTGCTTGGCCACTGTGGCTCATACATAGGTGTCCTTCAGCAGGACTATTCAGAGGGCTCAAGCTGTACCACAGGGGTCTTTCCACCAGAACTGATCCCCAAAGGAGTCAAGGCCAAGGGGCACTGCAGCTGAAGTGCTGTCGAATCGGATTTACTTTTTGTTATTCTATCATTCATAAAGGAAATAACATTCTAAACACATGGTATTATTATTGCAGAGCTGTGTCTCACTTGACTGCTCAGAATCAGTTACTATACTTTAACTGGGTACTCTTTGTATAATACTGTAAGAGATTTCTTTGCAGCACTCTCCAAAGCTGTGATTACAGGTTTAACATTACAGCTTAGCTTCAACTCTCTCTGTTTTCTAATGATACCTATATTTAAAAGAAAAAAAACCCCACAAGGTAATTGTGCTGCATTCCAGGCCTGGAGACCTCAGGGCTTCTGAGCTAACCCAAACTCCCCTGAGACCTCAGACACAAAATACAGCAGACTTGCAGCTTCAACCTTCTTGTCAGGATACCAATTCTGTCACTTTTCAATCACTCTTAAACTTCGGTCACAAATTTGCACCTCTTTAGAGACAAGGAAAACCATCAGGTCTGGCTGCTAGCCAGGCAGCCATCAGCAGCTGATGGAGCCTGCCCGGAAGCAGAGCTCATCCCCAGCAGGGATCTGCCAGCGCTCAGATACACAAAGCAGCCAGCCGGGATAAAGTCAGCAAGCCAAGGTTTTGATTATGCAATTACTTGTTCAGCTACAACTGAAGGTTTTCCTGCATAATCAGACTGATAAACATCAAATTCTTTCTGGTGTTGCCTTGCATCCTAAATGATGTAGTCAGAAGTCAGCAGGGAGGCAAATGATATCCAGAAAATCCAGTGGGGAGAGGAGCATTGTGTTGTTGGGCAAGGAGCAAGCCATGCAGAGACTTTGGGCTTCGGGTACTCTGCAAACTCAGAATGGGGGCCAGACTGTCACAGTCTGGCACTAAATACTGCAATGGCACCAAGGCAGTAACAAACTCAAATTTCTCCTGGAAAATCATCTATGCATGCATAGTTCTATAGAGAGGGTGTGAGGGCACTTACAAACCTCCTGTTAAAACGGAAATGGGTCAAATTTCTGCTGGATGCAGCTTTTTGGGAAAAATATAACTTCATAAACCAGCCTCCACCTGAAACTACATTTTTGTTGTCTCCACAAAGTGACTGCTTTCTGCTCCAGTGAAACATTATTTTTAGTGTTTCTGCTCTTGAAGAGGTCAGAGCTTAGCTCTGAACAAGAAAGAAGACCTGAAACATCCTTTGAAAAGCTGTTGATACAGTATCTGTCACCCTGGAATTTAAGAGAAACCAGGGAGGTTTGTAGAATAAACATTCTGATACTTTCTAATTTGATACAAGTACGCACAACCTGAGTACAGATGTGACCGTGCAGAGTTATTCAACCTTGGTGGTTAGCACGGAACCGTAGATAAAGAAACAACAATTGTTTAATCAATTATTATTGCATAAAATGACCGAACTCAGAGACTGAACTGCTGCCACATCTATTTTACAAAGCTTTTGCTCATTGGTCTTAGAGGGAGCAGGAAGGGAGGAGAGACAAGCCAACAGGATTGGGGAGGCAGAGTGTGGAGCCAGGTTAGCTAAGCACAGTGAAGCACCACGGTAACAGAGACTGCGTGGACAGCTCAGAGCAGAAAGCCAGCCAAGTGAGTCACCCAGTCAGGACCAAAGATCTGTCCATACTATTTTAAAGGGGAATTAATACAGTAGGTATTGGGGAAAGGATAAAGCTGTATCAGCATCTTTTTTTCCCCATCAGTGATTTATGCCATTATTGCTTGCTAAACAATATCCTAATCCCATGGAAATTAATGGGAAAATTCATGCTATCTTGAAGAGGAGGCGGCTTTCACTCTCCCACCTCCTGCTCCATGTTCACTCCCGTTCCCAGCACTCTCTAGCAGAGGGTAGGTTGTCCCCACCAGCCTGGTCATCACCGGCTCACCACCAGAGGCTTGGCTGCAGACAACCAGACAGGGACAGCAGGGTCTGGGTGGGGAACACAAACCCTGAGAAAAACCAAAACTGCAGGTGCAGCCTCCTGTCAAAGCATTTCAGCAAATGAATCAACCCTGAGACTCCTTCAGTTGCAGGTATAATCAAGACTCTATTTATTTCTATTTTTAAAGAACAATTAACTTCATCTACCTAGCACTGACTACAAACAAGTTCTGCCTTAGATACGAGCAAATGCATGTACAACATGCACACATGCTGTGTGTGCCCACTTGCATCTTGTGCCTATGTAATACTGCTGACAGACATTTAAAGCTGTGCCCATACTAGGGCTAGGTCAGCTCTGGAATTTAACAGCTACACTTTAAGGCATTCCTAAACATCAGCCAATGCAATAGTGAACAGAGAGAAAGCAGAGAGAAAATAAAGAAACTAAAGAATATATTGCATATTCCCCCATAGAAATAATTTTCCAGCCTTTATGGTTTCCTGAACATTTCTTGATTCCTTCATATACGGAGTTCTGCATGAAGTCTTTAGTACAGCAAAAGCTAAAAAGGCAGTGAGGCCAACTTAACCTACAGCTGCATTGAGAAGATATTAAAATTACACTTAGAAGAGCTATTTTATGCAAGTTTTAAAGATTTGAGGAGTCTCTTCCTCATTTCTTCCCGTACTCAAGGTTTCCACTGTGAGTTTCAGAGAAACAAGGAAGCATTCCCCCAGAAGTATGACTAACTGAAAAGATCAAATGTAAATGTCTTACAGGAATTCATATAATGTATCACTTATGACTTCTCTACTGGAAGCATATCTGTGTTGGCTCATACCAAATATACATCCTTACCCATTTCATACAGTGTGCATACTGATAGAAAAGTAACAGAACAAAGTGATTAAGGAGAACAGCATATCTAAATTTTCCAAAGAACGGAATAAATACCTGCCCTTATTCAAACTAACTATGTATTTTAACAAAATGGGAACGAACTACTACACTGAGTTGGTCAAAACTTTTTGGCTATGAAAATTTCCTGTGATAAACATGATGTGACTGCAAAGATTTTCTCTGAGGAGATGGTACATTGGGTAATTCTCCGCTATTCCACATAGAAAATTCTAGTTATAAAAGGTTTTAAATGCAAGTTCAAATCAGCCTTTTGAAAGAAAGCTGCTTAACTTTTAGATATAAAATGCCATTTCAAAGTAAAACATCATAAAAATTCCCACAGAAACCTGTGTGTTTTTAAGTTAGTCCTTCCTTTCCTCCCCCAAAAACCAGAAGGTATTTGTTCCTCAGTCTTTTGTTAAGAGACTGAACCCTGAAAACTCTCTAAGGTCTTAACACTATTTATGCATATAGACAAAAAGCTCTGGCAGTACTTGAACGAAAACTTGAGCATTAAATACTAACATTTCTTGGTATGCCTAACAGAAAAGTTCAATACATATATAAAACAAGATCAACACAGAATGATCCTAGCAATGAAGTCCTTACACAGGCAAAGCCAAGAATCAATTCCAGTTTATCTTTATTTGGTGTAATTTATAATATGCTCAGAGTCACTATTTATTTCCTCAAGACTTCATAAACAAAGTGCTGCTCTTTTGATAGTCTATCCCACATGTTTATTAAAATAGATATAACAGAGTGAAAGGGAAACATAAAACTGACAGATAATCATTTTTAGTTTCAGGGATATTTTATATGCCATCTCTTAGAACTTCAATTTATGACTTTCCTTAATAGCGACTTTCAGGGCTGATTTTAATGTGTTAAGTGGAAATTCCACTGGTTTATTACTGCAATGCTTTCTTTATGACTTGTCCTCACACATCACCTAGGTCTGGCTTATTTATACAGACAGCCATTTGCTGAACGACTGGGAGCTTCTTAAAACTAGTTGCTTTCACTTGCATTCTTCCTGTATTAAAATGTTATTTGCTTTTATGGCCTTTTTTGGCCTGACACTTCTCCAGTATTTCACAAACACAAAAAAGACTGAAGTTACTGTGAGGTTTTTTACCTCTTTCAAGGTAGGAATAAAGATTTCCTCCCCAGAGTTAGATGAGAGCTGTGACTTAAAAAACATCCGAAGAGCATCAGCCTGCAACCCAACCACTACTCCTGCAAAGAAAAGTGTAACAAAAGCCATGAGAGCAACAGTGGCTTCAAGCTTATTAGCTGAGGCATCTGCAGCACCTTTCAGTCTTTCATCAGGTTTAAGTGTTGCTGGTGTCATTCCTCACCACTGTGTTCAGGACTTCAAAGATTTGGGCTATGTTAATTATTTGACTGGCCATTTACCTGAGTTTCTAAAATCTAGATGAGTTTAATTTGGGCAAAACACAGTAATATCACCCAGAGCTCTTAATGAAGAGCCTGTTGTTATCATCACTGAAGTCATTCCAGCTTGAAGTTTGCTTCCCTTCTCTTGCAGTAAGCACATCTTCCTGACTTTAATACAACAGAGCTCACGAACAGCCACATCCCCAGCTCTGGAAAAGTCTTCCCAGCGGTGAGATACAGAGACAGATTCACAGAATCACAGAACAGTAAAGGCTGGAAGGGACCACTGAGGGGGTCATCTGGTCCAACCTTCCTGCTCAAGCAGGATTTTCCTAGAGCACGTTGCACAGGGTTACATCCGGACTGTTCCTGAATACCTCCAATGAGGGAGGCTCCACAACCTCTCCAGTGCTCAGCTGGAACAGCCCACCCTGACATGCTAAAAGCAGAGACCCAACAGACAAGAGGCATCAGCTCAGCCTCTCCAGACCTGGCAAAGCCCCAGCAGCCTGAAGTTGCCACGCTGGCCCGAAGCACTTATGAAGGTCAAGCACCAAACAAGGAATACCTGTTGATGGGACTGTTCATTACAGAAGTATGTATATAAATACATCTTATGGTCTGTGTCTCTCTGCCCAAGTATGTATTTATGTGGTAGGAATCCTGCTGGGTCTCTGGAGACACTTCTCCATCCCAGCCACCCATCTCTGATGGGGGAGGAGGTTGGGTACCAGGAAAGTCCATCACTGCATAAGACAGGACAAGTAGGTTAAAAGGGACAGGTAGTTACCAGGAATAATGTGTTCTTTGGAAAACAATTGTAATTTGGAAACCTTTTTTTTTTTGTTCACAGCATCCTCCACAAAAAAACTCCAACCAAATAAACAAAAACAAAAAAACCCACACAAACAAATAAATCAAATAATAATCCCCCAAACCAGACAAAATAAATCAAACAAAAAATCTCACAAAGAAATCAAGCAGCAAGTACTGAAGGGAAATGCTGCTCACCTTATTCCTGTAAAATACTTCTGAACATCCAATAATTAAATACCTCCTTTGGCTTCATGTCAGCAAGAACAGGATCCTTCTGGCTTCCACCAGACCAAAGGGAAGCTGCCTGCTATAAGAGAAATCACATCTGCCACAACAATCCTGCCAGTCCCTCTGCTAGCTTTGTCCTTCGAGGCTGTTTCACAGGGACTAAAGCCGAAAGCCCAGGATAAACAGATTAAACTTTCACTGTCTCAGTTAAACTATTAGCTTAAAGCAACCTCATAAGATACCTGCTGGATAATTCTAAACCTCTCCAGCATCTTCACACAGCTGCCTCTTGCTCCCCTTGCAGAATCAGAGCCAATGGCAGTTTAAACACATGCCAGTATAGTAAATCATCCTGGAAATAGCTATTCTTGAAATAATTCAGACTAAAGTGGAGATATGTTATTTCCATGTGTAGCTTCCCATGCTCTCTCATAACTTTTTGATTATGTTAAAAGCCAAAATAGTTACTGCACCAGCTGTATATGCCTATGGCAAATGGAACATAAAGCTTAACTAATGGTCCCATCTCCCTGAAAGGGCAAATGAGGCTGATAAATATTTCAAACAGGTCATGTTATCTGTTGAAGCAAATCAGGTAAGTTGTGTCTCCTTTGCCAGAAAAGAATTTATATTCTGATTCTGGATTTTTACATTTTATTTTTATGTTATGATATATTTCTAGCTTTCCGACACTTGGAAAAAAATTCTGTTTCTCAGGTACTTACACCATAACAGGAATTTACCACTTTTTAGTCTGCTATTAAAGCGAACAGGAGCTGTTCACACAGATGCACACACATACACGTTGCTCACCTGTGTACTGCCTTGAAGCTTTCCCACTCCTCAAATACATGTCATCTTCAGAGGGAAATATCCCAGAGCAGAGAGGAATAAACAGCCACAGCTTTAGTTCTGGTGACTTCTAGAGCTGTGCCAACAAGCACAGCTTCCAACAGTTCAGCAAAAACCTGCCTATCAATTTTAGAAGGAGTGTGCTGTATTTAATCATTTCTAATCAGAGACAGTTTTTCCACATCTACTTTTCTGGCTCATTTCCTTACAATTAAAAACTCCACTTTACCCAACAGTACAATACAGATATGCTGCTTTGGCAGTGACCTACTTTGTTATGCCCTTAGCATATGTGCAACAAAGCCGTAACCAGTTCAGTAGTTCAAGTTCTAGACAGACAAAATTGAAGCCAGACTGTAACAGAAGTGTACAGTAGCAGCAGTCAGAAATCCGTATCTGCCAAAGAGTTATGTGGAAATTATGTCCCTTAATTGAATTTCTGTGAAGGAACAAACTTAACCTAACAGCAAGGCAATATCTAGTGTTGAAGCAATCTGATGAACTAGTCATAGCTGATTAAACCTCTTTTAAGCAAGTTTGTTAACTTATGTTCTGGAAAAAATTATGTTTTGATTGCTAATTGGATGATGAACAAACCAATTCTGTCTTTTCCCAACTTCCCCTGCAAACAAACTTTTGTGTCCTAATTCATTACTCAGTGTTGCTGGACTCTGAGATGTTGCAAGATGCTGGATGTCATAATTCCAATTAATCCTCTCTCCCAGAAGTGCAAGGTAAAGAAGGCTTAGCTATTAACCATCTTTTAAAGCACAGAGATATGGTCTCATAGAGCAGCTTTCCTGGTCTGCAAAATAGCAGCTGACACATTTATTTAAGAGCGTGAAGAAGGCTCACAACACACCTTCCAACATGTAGCATGAATGACAACTAGCACTCCATTCTTTCTACAGACTTTGTGGTCTCTCACAGACTTCTCTAGCCCAAATCAGCCATGTCTCACCTTGAACATCTTCAAACTGCCTCCTTGCTTGCAGTGACACTCCTCAAGGCATGTACCAAATGCTGCCACTCCCCTGATGTCCCTTCCCATCTCTACAACAAACTTTGTGCCTCTGCCAAAACAAGACAATTTATTCCTCCTATTCCGAGTCCTAACTCTTTCCCAATCTGCCATAACAGTACAGTGCTCTCCATGATTGCTCTAAGAACAGATGTCCTGGCAAAGACCCTTAGCACAGGCACACCTTATGCTGGCAGAAGTATTTTGCTCTGCTCGACAGCTGAGGGTTTGGAGAGGTGACATAGCTGAGCCGAGTGATGCCCACTGCACACCAGCTACAGCTGCTGTAGTGACACCAATGTGAGACGGGGAGGGGCTAAGAAGACCCTGGCTCACCTTCACCCAGCATGCCAAGGCCAGCAAAGCTGTGTTCTATGCACTACTCACAAACTCTCTAAGTAGCTAAAAGATTTTTTGCACATTCTAGAAATACTGCTACCACCACTTCTTCACCAACTATTTTTCTGAGATACTTGAAGAGTTGTTTCAGACCTGGAAAGCCAGAGTCTTCCATGTTGTACTGGGACAGCTTTATTCCCATCCCATTCTGTTCACTTATGCTATTGCTCTCTTGAACTACTGTTTCCTCCAATTTCCCTTCTACTGAAGTAGCTGTACCAATTCTAACAAGTAGCCATGGCAACATAATCTTGCAGAATAAAGGACAAAATAATCCTATGATCAGAAATCTAAATTAGAAAAATAGAATGGAAATAATGTGTTCTTAAAGCCTGGAAGCAGAGTCACTACCGGTGCAAGTTACAAATAGATAGAGCAAACTCTCCAATACTTATGAACTCTGAATGAACACAAACATATATGTTACACTTACAGCCAAATTTACACATACATTACTAGCAGGGCAAGTTCTACACCATGTATTACTAAAACAGTGAGATTAAGAGACTAAAAAAAAAGTTTAAAATAATTTCCAGCTTACACCTAAAACCATCAATCTATTGGGATCATCACCTGAACTGGGCTGTCCCAAATATGAACTGGTTTGAATTATGGACACTCCTCATTGGCTCCCTCAGGACAGACATGCAGTCAGCATTTCTGACCCAAACCCAGTGGGCAGCACAGGTGGGAAGAGGCCAGTGCCCTTGGCAACACCTGTGTGAAAATGCCTTCCTGGGAGGGTGGAGCTGGCCTTCAGTGAAAAGGCACCTGCCCTCGCAAAATTAAGACACAAACATTGTTTTATTAATCATAGCAGAAGCCTTTAGGTTCAGTTTTACTCTCATGGTTTAAAGATTCTTCAAAGAGTTATACCAAGATTTCGATTTAATTTTCACAAAGAAATTACTACTGGGATTTTAAAACATGCTTTTTTCCTTTCTAATGATACTTAACATGTATAATCTGTATGTGCAACTGAATCCCAGGTCTCTAGACATATTTAGTCTTCTAAGAACCCTTAAGGAGACGGTAGTAAGTTGCTTCTGTAGGGCTTAGTATACGATTTCCAGGGTGTAGGGGTTCACAGGGCACCCTGCACTTGGTCCAAATAAATCCAGCAATGTGTTGCCCACAACTGCTTTATTTTCTTTAGTGTAACTGAGAAAGGGGACTCACACAAGAATTACTGCAAAGAGGATGTACTGATTCTTATCTGTGAAAGGTGATACAGGCTGTCTGGACTGCTAAATTAGCCTGTAATCTAATCTAATCAATGAAAGACACATCAAGTGTTGCCACTCAAACTTCCCCATCAGCTGCAGGCATCTGAAACAATCAAAACTGAGATTCTCAGGAATTGCTTAGACCTGGAACTCTTAGAATAAGATTACCTGCTACTTTCCCTTTCAATTTCACTTTCAAACTGATGTGCCAAGGGCAGTTACATGAGTTCATGAAATGTACAGCTTCTAAATACAAAGCATTTCCCTAACTGCATATCTCCTGGCACAAAAAAAAAAAAAACAACCTCCCCCCTGCCCCCCTCAAAAAAACCCCAGTATTTTGTCCATTCATATACTGGAAGTATAAAGAGTAACTATGCATACATCTTGCAGTCACTGAGATTTACAGCCCTGACCTGACTGTAGTAAGTAGTTATGTCACATACACATTTATTAAGTGCCCTGTGCCTCATTTTTCCTCTATACTTGCACAAGACACACTTTTTGAATACATACTGTATTTTGTTATCCCTCAGAAATCTCCTGTTGTCACTTTACTGAGAGAAACATGAAAACAAAGATAAGACCGAAAACTACAGCCAGCAAGAAGCCCATACCTAATTTCACACTATTTCAACACGTAATTCACACAGATAGGATTGCTTTGCTTCACCCAGAGAAAATTTTAAAAGGGTGGGAAGGGGAGAATCCTTACAATTCTTACAGAAATATTGTTTGGAAAATAATACATGTTACTACAATACAAACTGCATCGTGCTTATTCTTACATTGCTTTAAAGCTGTGTATTAGTCCCAAGGGAGCCACAGAAGACGACTATAGTCTACTGTCCATATGCAAAAATTCACTATGCAGGGGGCTGGCTGTGGGAAGTTTATGCAAACCCAGGGAGGCTGCCAAAGCCACTTCTCCATGGACCTTGCAATTGTGTTAACTGGGAATCATTCAAAACCAATAAAACTCTAACAACACTTAAGAAAATGCTCCTTTTCCCACTACTTACCTTCCACCACCATCATTACTAGCTCACCTACACACACTGAACAAGTTAGGGAGAAATACCCTGCAGACAGATAGCAAAAGTCACTAACGCAGTTTTTTTTTTTCTTCACATCCCAATACAGCATCATGCAGGGGGGTCCTGTTTGACATTAGCACAGGCTACTTCAATTTTTCATTTTTTTCACTGAACATGTAGAGAATACAAGCACAACCAGCTTGGTTACAGAGCATGCCAAGGGACTCCTCTTATCCAGGATGCTTTGATAAAAACAAACACCTTTTGTGTCTTGAGAGTCACTTCAATGTAATGTGCTTCACACAGCATGAGAGGGGATACTTGATTTTCCAAAGTGCTTATTTAAGAAGCCCAAATTTAACAGAACCACAGGGAAATTATATGTACAAACAATATCTGTCAGGGTAATTTTAGCTTCCTTCCACACCTGCAAATATGTATTGTACAAGGAGGCTGCCTTGTCTCTCACACAGGGAAATTCTCTCTGCTCCTGAACACTGGTGAGAAGCTCCATCCTGCTGTTCTGAACACCTGAGAAGTCACCCAGGGCTGACAAGCCCAACATCAGGGCTACTCCCTCCCCTGCTCCCTCTACCTGCTTTGCTCCCCGCACCCACCCCCAAGCTGTGATAGAAAGCTCACAGGAAATTAAACCCTGCAGGCAGAAGCAGTCCATCCCTGCAGATGAGGAGACAGAATGATTTCTACGGTCTCAAGCCCTTCCTCACCATCACCTCCGTCTCCTCTTGAACCTTCTGCCTTTACAGCTCCTCCTATGGCAGTATCAGCTGTTGCCTTATTTCCCTTTCATTTATCAAATTCTACTGGATTTAAGGCACGCTGGCCAGATCCACAGATCCTATAAGAAGGAACTTTAGCTTAGAAGGTGAATTATACAAGTGAAGACTGATGTCCTTCAGGGATGGAAAACAAGGAGACAAAACAACCCAGTGTGGTTATTAAATTTGTTAAAATAGCACCTCTCCTACCGAGCTTTACAGCTGTGCCCCACCACAGCTGCACAGCTACTGCAGCTACAGCACCCCTGACCCTTCAGCGAATCTCTCCACCAGCTCAGAGACAGTGATCAATGCAGCAAAAGGGGCAAGTGTTAAAATGAAGCACTGCCTGATCCCTTCTCTTCACAGACCTTCCTCCTCCTGCCACCCACCCAAGCGCCAGCCCTGCCTCCCACACAGGGTGCAGAGGCCTGGGGAGGGATTTTCCGCTCCCTTCCTCCCTGCACAGGAATGCAGGGGAGACTACAGTTTAGTGCTGAGTTGGTAAAAGCCTCATTTCACTGAGCAAGCAGTTTTAGGCAGGACACTATAACAGGCAGGCTCTGGCACTCTGATGTTGGGCGTATTGAGCCACATCTTCCCTGTCATAACCTCTAGGAAATACTCAACGGTAAGACCCTTTCCAGGAATGCACAATGCATTGGGCAATACTCAGAGCCCTGCTGCACCGTGAAATGTGTTCCTTGTGCTTTTACACCTTGCCATACCTTTGGAAATTCGGCTTTCCTGGGCTGAAAGTCAAAAACAAATCTCAGAATCTCCCTCAAAATGTAAATCTTACATTTTGAGCCTGGAAACACATGCTGGCTTTGCTTTGTGAATTGGAGAAAGAGTCCAGAGATGAGCTGCACAAGGGTCTTGCCCTGCCCCACCACAGACTGCTTTTTGCCATATATAACTCTCTAAGAAGTCAGGAAATGGCAAATGCCTATTGTCTGGAAAGAAAGGAAAATCAAGTGTTGCCCTTCTATACTTTAAAGTGTAAAAAGAACTTCTGGATTTTCCTTCCTTTAGTAATAAAAATACCATTTTAGACTCTGCTGCTGAAGAATGAGCTTCAAAGTGGGCAGTAGAATCACAGAGAATTGTTCTAAGCTGCCTATTTACACAAGCCATTCACGTAGAGTGGGTACCCGCTGAAGGGAGCAGCCCTCCCAGGCAATGCTGGAGCCAAGTCTTGGTTTGGTTACTCTGCTGAAATAGCAAGAGAAAGGCAGGACAAAATACTGAGTGCAGTATTTACATATTTACATCCTTTACATAGGGATGACTATTGAAATACACTCTCGTTTTACAAATTATAAATTCAATTGCAGAAACAACTACTGAGGCACCTCAGCACGGAGCAAAGAACAGCAAGATAGCTGTGATGTTAAAAAGAGTGAAGGGGGGTGCTCAGAGTCCCCACTGAAACGCCTTCGTCTTCACTCCTAGCCAGGAAGAGAACTGAGGGTTTTTAAGGGCTCATGCAGCAGCACCGTGCTCAGGTGCTGTTGCTGCAGGCACTACACAGAGGGAGGGAGACTGTTGCAAGCACTATATACATTACTCATTAGGTCACAGCACAGCTCAGCCATTACCTGGCCTGCACCTCTGGAAGCCCTTAAACTCCATAAACAAATCAGTGGTAAAAATTAGATGCAACAGCCTCACTTCAGACTGCCCAGAGAAGTTCATATTAATGCTTCAGAGGTATCTGTAATCAAGTCAGCTGCACTGAGAGAAGACAAGATGCACTTTGGTCCTCCAGGTATTGTGGGGCACCGAGGGAGAGGAGACACAACTGTCCTCAGCTTCTTAAATCCTCATGGAGCACTAACTCCTCCAGTTTTCAGTGTAACGTGGACAACAAGAGTTTCTCAGCACACACCACTGCGGAATACATTTTCTCACCTTCTGTCCCTTTCAAACTTTTTTTGTAACTTTATGCCATAGTTGGTTGTTCACGGCTGATCCTCGGTTGCACCTCCCAGCCGGCAGCAGCACCTCCTTTGCTCCTCAAAATAACCACCAAAAAGACACACTTGAAGGAATGTGCGGTCGACAAGAGGGCTACAGGTACAGCGAGGTGGGAGTGCCCGTAGCTCGCATGAAAGCGATGGCACAGGGGAAGGCAGCGCTGCAGCATGCCTCAAATGCCACTGACCTCCGGTTAAATGAACTTCTGGGCAAATATGTAATCACTTTATCAAACACACGCCAAGGGCATTTCTGAAGCTGTTCATTCTCTCAGGTGGAGCAAGTAAATTAGTCCTTGTGAGAAGACGGGGATTAAACGCCTGTGCATGCCTCTCTCCTCGTGAACTCGCGGCGTGGGGGAACCTGGCTCTGCTTCTACTTGCTCCCCCCAACATCCGTCCCGTTGTGGGGGGACACCCTCCCTCTACGTCTTCTCCACGCACACCAGCGCCTGCTCCTTTCTCTGGGCTCAATTTCTAAGGCCACTTTTTACAAAACTGTTTCTGTCACCCTTGAGAAAGGAAAAGGCGCTGCTTTGCAGGGATGGCCAATTGAGTCCGCGAGGCACCGTCAGCTTCATTTAAACCCTTTTGCCCCCACCCCCCGTCCCTGGTCGGGAGGTGGGAGGAGGAACTGAAGAGACGGTGGTGTTGGGCGTTTCGAGATGGCTAGGGCAAAGTCACCCAAGCCATTCCCTTAATGCCAAAGGAGGAGAGGGGGTCCTTTACCCCATCCTCTCACAGTACCAAACTCTCCCCACCTTCCTTGGGCTGAAAAGATGCGAAAACGTCCTGACGGCAGATGCAGAAGGTCCCTCACTCTGCAGGAGGCTCGGTCAGGCTCCCACCGGGAGCCTAAGCCCAGGAGCGGACCCGCCGCGGCGACCAGACGGGCCTGCGGAGGCTCCACCGACCGCGCACGGACGGGGCTGTGGGGACTGCGCCGGCGGATACAAGGGCGGAAAGTTCAAGCCCGTCTCCCCGGCATCCTGCTCGCCCTTTCCCGAGGGGCTCTGTCCATAACACGTGCCGTCGGGGGTCCCGGCGCGGTGCGGGGTACGGGGTGTGAACTCTCCCCGCTGGGAAGACGCCCGGAGGAGCAGCACGGGATGCGCGGGGTCACCGCCGCCTCTCGGGCAGCCGAGCCGCCCCGCCCCACAGCCCCCCGCTCCGGGGCGCGCACAGCCGGACCGCCCCCGCTCCCCGCTCCCCTACCTTCCAGCAGCACCTCCTTGCCGGCCCGTTTGAGCGCCTGCACCGCCTCGTCGTGAGTGGCATCCCGCAGGTCGGTGCCGTTCACGGACAGGATGGCATCGCCCACGTAGAGGGCCTGGGTCTGGTCGGCCGCCAGCCCCTTGAAGATCTTGCTGATGAGGATGGGCATCTTGTTCTCCTTGCCCCCCTTGATGCTGATGCCCAGTCCGCCCAGCTCCTGCTTCAGCACCTTCACGCANGCCCGCGGGCGGAGTGGGACGGGGGTGTCCCGCCCCTCCCGCGGGGACGCGGCGCGGGACAGCCCTGGCTGAGCCGCGGCTCCCCTCGAGCCCGGGCTGCGATGGCATCTGGCGGTGCCAGCCCCGGCAGCTGCCGTCTGCAGTGGGGTGTAGCGGGGAGCTGAAGGAAACCAACGGCAGGGAAGAGATAAGGAAAACCCAACTCGTTTTTTTTTCCCAGGGATTTTGTTCTATAAAGTGAATTAAAGCTAACGGGTGGCCGCAAGGTACTTAAATTTCAGCTGTATGGAGGTAGAATACGAGGTATTAAGTGCTTGTAACGGATACTTTTGCATATTTTGTAATTGTTTTCTATGCCCTTTGATTACAAATTTTAAAGGCTCGTGGAAGCCACATTTCCCATTTTGCAGTTTTTCCCATGCTCCCTTCCCTCCTAGGAAACAATAGGTGCCTGACAACGGGCTCGAAGCTCCAGCTCAGGCAGCAGAGGAGGCAATGCTTTCACAGTGCCTTTCGGAGATGTCCCCAGCAGGCCTGGAGGTGCTCCCCCACAGCCTCTACAGACACGAAGCACCTCCAGGACTGCCTTTGTTTCTGCTCCTTGACGAGCAACTCTGCCTCCTTCCTTCCAGCGGTTCTGGACCGTTTGGTGTATGTAAGAACAACACTGTGTGGAGGCTGGGATAGCCATAGCAGTTATTAGTCCAAATCATTTCAGCCACGTGAGTCGTGTTGGTCCCTAAGTGCTGCATCTTGCTCCTTTTTAAAGTGATCCCATTCATTTCTGACACTGGAGGTTTGCTTCCAGGTACGCACACATGCCCCAGGTTAATGTGGGCTGGGCAACCTGGGACTCACCTCCTCAGCGTGGGATGGGACCTATATATGGGATCATCCTCAGACAAATTTGTCTTGGTTTAGTGCGGTCTCTCAGACCATGCTGCTTGCACGAAGCTACACTAAGCTACACTCTTCCTTCTCTCCAAAAGGCAGCAGAAGGAGGCCTCAACCCTGCTACATCTGCAGCCTCACCCGGGCTGCACTCAGGTCCCTCCTCCCCAGCAGGGATGCAACCCTGCACCCACGGAGAGTGGGAATCCACAGGCAATGGGTTATTCGAGGATAATAGGTGGGTGGAGAAAAAGCAGACGGAAGAGAGGTCTCTTCATTTCTCATGTTAATCAGTGCAAGGTGAAAAGCTATAATTAAGTTTTCAGGGCTGTGAATCCAGAGTGAAAAGAAGCATGTCCCGATAAACCTGAACAAGGCGCCTAATCCCTATACAGGAGGAGGCTGCAACACACCCTTTTCTCCAGCTGATTCCTCCCTTGCTGATTCAGGTAGCTGATGTACAATACCTGGATGTTTAGTTTAGGGGGCTTTTGTAGATCCCATTCCCAGATACAAAGCATAGTTAATGAATGTGTTCTTTTGGCTCCAGCAGCTTCAGGTAGGTGAGAAAAGGATGGGAGGGAAAGGACAGGCTTTGCAAAAATCAGGTGTCACAGTGCCAGTTGTCATAGCACTCATATTCCTATGTAGCTTCAAGCCCAAGTGACCATGCCAAGGTATAAAATCAGACATCTGTTTCCCAAGCAATCAGCTCTTACCAATTATTTCATGTTTCTTCTTCATGAATTAATAAAGGATCAGTGCTGCTGCTAACGGAAATGTATCTTTTTAAAGTAGTTTCAGAAAATTTACAAGGAAGAGAAATTCAGGTGGTTTCTGTTCTGTTGTGCAAAGGTAATAAAGAGAGAAAAGTAATTGTTTAATGCCTCACACTTCTTCGGCACACTGTGTGTTTGGGCCATGTTTGCTGAGTGTGTCTGGTGCTCCAGTGGGGTTCCCATGGAACTTGTATAGACAATTGCACTGCATGTATCTGAGAGCTGTGCTTGTTCCAGCTATTTTCTTTTCCCACTCCAACAGAGGTAAATAAAGTTTTCAAGTGCCAGCATCTGAGATATGGATCCCTGGTACAAAAAATACTATATAGCAGCCTTCACTGCTTCTTCCTCCCCCTTTCTGCCCACCTGGGATCTGTAAGGAAAACAGAGGTGATATTTCAGTCTAGAAAATAAAGGTAAAGATAGTGTAAGAGATGCTAAGGCAGAGGTCTGAGGCAAACAGTGTCCCGGATTGTCTTTCCTCCTGGAGACACTGCAGTTGATACCTGATGTCTGTGTTACCTGTCCTGGGAACACCATTACAGGCTCGTAATGGTGTTTGTGTACCCTGAGTATTTGTGTACCCCAAGAGCAACTTCAGGCTGCTGAGGATGAGAAAGAAAAGGTGTCTTGAGACTTCTCTGCTTCCCCTGCCAACATTACTGTCCTCAGTCCTGCCTCAGGTCTGCCAATCACACCTCCAGAGGTACTCTCTGAAATCGGGTTTATGCAGCAGGAGCAGAAACAGAGGATAAAAAAGGGTGTTTTAATTGAGGGTTCAGCTGTTGGGAGCTCAGTTTTGCCACAGATAAAATTGTCACTCCAAGGTCATCTGCTGGTCCTAATGGTTTTCAGGGCATAGCAGAAAGCAAATTCCTAATTTTAACTACAAACTTTTCCTGACAGTTGTTTTTGGCATCATCTGTAAATACCCACACTGCAATTGCAGTGTTCAGTGTGAGTCTCTGCAAGGAAGCTGGGATGTGTGCTGGGATGGGCAAAGAACTTGGTACTTCCAAGCTTCCATCTCTAATCACTAGAAAGGCTTTCAGCACAGACAAAGCTTAGCAAAACTCTCTGAATCAGTTGTCCTTCTGAAAGGGTTTGCTGTGAAAAATAAAGTCTTTCAAACAAGCCAAATAATAATCTGTTGATTTTTGTATTTTAGCAGTGCTTAAATGCTTGAACTAGATTAGTGTCCCTTTCACTCCTGCTGTATAAACAAATTGTTAGGCAAGATAATGCTAATAGCTGCTGTTGACCTGCAGGGGCCTATGGGCTCAGCTAAAGTCAAGGGCCTAAATGGAAGAAGCAGTTCAGTGAACTGGAAGGAGTCAGGGCATTGAAAAAAGCAGAAGCTGCTTCCCAGGACAAGGAGCACCAAAGCATGTCCAGGTCATGAAGTGCAGCAGGAACTGCCTGGGCGTCCAAGCAAGATCAAGGGATTTGGGGTCTATGTGTGCAGGCAAGAACAGCAATACAAGAAAAACTGTGCAGAAAGGGTTGTGGGTATGGCACCGAGGACGTTCTTGAGGCTCGGGTTTACTAAAAAGGCTACTGGAGACAGAATGAGGACACTGCCTGTTATTGGGGGTTTTGTCCCCTCTTTTCAGGCAAAGAGGTCAGTGTTCACATCTTATGTAAATAAACTCTCCTCCTGATAGCAAAATTATTGTAAGGCCACATATGCAAGCTCACCTCTCACACAGTGGTGCAGGGAACATAGCTCCCACTCCCCTCACAGACAGAGAAGGTAAGGACACAAGAGAGCCTTTCCACAGCTGTGGCTTCTTTATGACTGTGTGCTTTTCTATAGCAGAGGTGTAATTTTTGAAGGACTTTTGGGACATGCTCAAACCCTTCTAGTATCTTATTTTTCTTCCTTTTTGCATTGTCAGTGTTATAACAGCTCAAAGCCAACTCAGCCAAAACTCCTTTAAATTTGAAACAACAGCGTTGTGATCCTTGAACATGTTTCAGATGATGGAGGTTGGACAAAATCGGGTCTGGATAATGACGTTAGCATCTTGTTACCCTGACACCAACCAGCTCAGCAGATGGATCTGGATAGGAAGGAAGTCCAGTGTCGGAAGGCCAGTGCTGGAAACCCGATAAGTAAAGAGAAAGCTGGAAGGGAGTTCAGCTCCTTCAGTGACCCCAAACACTGCAGCAGCCAAGTTTAAGTTCCTTTCTGAGGAACATGCCTGAACTACTCGTTCCCCCATGGCAGCCCCTCCTACGTCTGTGCCTGATGGGATGAAGCAGGGCAAGCTCCAGTGCTGATGCAGATGTCCCTGTTGCATGGTGTCACACATGGCCTGTGTCATGCCTTCCAACAGGCACTGCTGGTGGAGGGCAGGCAGCCTACCTAATCCTCAGGAGTAATCCTCCCTTCCTCAGTGCTGAGGGAGCCTGTTTGATTTAAAGTCAGCGTTCAGTAATCATTGCTCATTGGTGCTGGTGGGGTTATGAAGATGTCAAGAATGCCTGACGATCTTCATAACCTGGAGGCTGGATTATGGTTTGTTTTCCAAATTACAAAAGCATTTGTTTTCCTAGTTTGAAGCTATCCAGGTTTTTCCACACATCATGGCATTTGAAAATAAAACAAATGCATAACTCTTTGCCAGCAAATGCTTTATGCATTCAGTCTTTCAAAGCAGGAACCTACTTGTGTGTACATGAAAGAAGTATGTGTGTGAAATCTGTATGTGCACCTACCTGAGTCACATGTTAACTAGACAAACTGAGCAAATGTTCCCACAGCCTTGGAGTTATGGGCCAGGATGTAAATGAACTTCTCCCTTCTGCAAATACAGCTCTGGCACAAGTTAATGCAGAAGCGGGTACCAGAAGTGTTCAGGTTTCTTGTGCACGCAGATCTGAGTCTAGTTCCTTCTACCATTAAAATAACTTTAAAATAGACAGGATCAAGCTCAAAACTCTAAAACTTTTGCCTTGACTTCAAGCAATGTTATGAAGGAACTAAAATCAAAAGACTCTGAAAATAAAGTTTCATAACTACACCGTTTACACTGTAGCAGAGTCTTCCCTGGTTTTGTGTCCTTCACTTGCTTTGCAGATCTCTTTCAGTGCATTAGTTTCTTAACTTTTTCATTCCAAGTTACTTTGATCCTGCAGTTTCTTGAATTAGTTTCTTATCTCTTGCATACCAACCTCCCTCCACTCCGTAAGCTAAGACCAGGATGTTTTAAATGCCAAGAAAAGAGGTTTGCATTGCAGTAATTCTTGAACATATAATAAATAATGAAAAAGGTGCTGCACTCCAGATATCATCCAACATGTTTCAGCTCTGGTTTCCATTTTCAACAGAAACAGGGTTATCTGGCTGGGTGTCAAAACCACAAAAGCATTTTTTACCATCTTGTTCTTTCCTGGTCTTAACTTAGTGTTTTTTTGATGTTGTCGAGGTGATACGTGTCATGTGGTACAACCTTGTGATGCTGACCTGACAGCCCAATGACTTCATGCCCATGTCCTCAACCAGACAAATCCTGTATGTTCCTGCAAGTCTTACTTGGTAGTGCCCCACCTTCCACTCCTCTCCTGCCATGGTGCCTGTGAAATACACTGTCCACAGAGTCTTTGGACTTTTCCTGCCCTGGGATCCCCTGTGGTATTTACTTCTCCTGAAGTATTCACCAGACATCTGTGCCTGAAGCCTGCTGCTCACAGAAGGAGAGAGGCTGGCTGCTGTGCAGGTGCCAGAAGTGTTTGTTTCCTTTGCTCAAAGTAGTTCAGCTAGAAAAGCTAGTTTGCTCCAGCAGTACCCTGTCACAGGTGAAATAACGTCATTGTCCCCCTTTCCATGCAACTCCCAAGGCTGTAAATCAACATATTATAGTGGTGAGAAACAGAGATGGTTTGTTTGGATGGAAGGGAAATTAAGAGAGGAGTCTGTAGTTTGGAAACAGGCTGTTCTCCAAGACTGGTCCTGCAGAGATGATGCTGAGCTCACACTGTACTTCAGCACAAGTTTGTCTCCCAAGAGCATCCCCAAGCCCAGGAGAGGAAAGTGTCATGGCCCTCCTGGTTACCAAAGAGCCTCTAGGAGCCCTCCAGGACCTCAGCAAGGCTCCCCTATCTGCCTGTCCTCGTGGGAATAGCAATTTGATACTCAAGTAGGAGAGATTCTCTGTGCTTCAGAAGCACCTGGCTTTCTCACTGCCATCACCAGAGAGGGCAAGGAGCTCAGGCAGCCATTCGAGCTCTGCACCACAGCAGTGAATGTGAGCTGCAAACCAGAAACTGGGGTCTTGCTCCCTCCCATGGCAGGGCAGACCTGTTCAGAGGGGAAGTAGTGGATTTCCCAAGAAACACCTTGTGCTGCACAGAAAGCCTGCTTCACCAAGGGACAAGAGAGCACAAAGCTGTCACTGGAATGCTCACCTCCAGGTCTTCTATAATACTATTATATTATTTTGCATGTATGTGTGGCATTGCCTTTTTTTATTTGTTTGTTTCACTTTTGAGCTCTGCAATGGCTCAGTTGCATCTCTTGCTTCCGGTGATATCTGTGCTAGTTGTCTTCTCACAGCATTGCAAATCTGGTGTAAGTCTAGGGAGGGGAAGGGAACACTGATCTCAGAGAAATGAGAATCAGCCTCACTATATTTTTCATTCTTGGATGGTTCTCTTGTGCTCTAGAAATAGGACACAAAGGGTCTACAGTTAATTAAGGTGGGAAGGAACCATCACATTTGGGGGATTAATGACAGACCAAATTATAAGGCAGGTCTAGGAGGGAAATATTGAAAGTGTGTTCTTATTTTAGTGTAATCTGTCTGAGTTATCTTTCCATTGTCAGGAATCACCTGAAAGAAATGTAGGGGCAGATTCAAGCAATGCAGGGCAGGAGCAGATCCTTTACACACAATCTCTTTAACCTCTTTGCTGCTATGACTGTAAAATGGACCACAGTTCTTTGTTAAACCAAGTACTTCTATTGGAAGTAAACCCACCATATTTACAAATCACAGACAAAGTTGCTTCAAATTCCACTTTAAGAAACTGTGAAGGGATTTGACACTGAAATCTAAATGGCACTGATTATGTGACATTTAAACATCCTTTGTTAATCCCACCTGTTGCACAGTGCATTCTAGGACAGATGTTTGAGCCCTTTTCCCATCCTCCTGAAAGATTCATCAAGCAAAGTTTTTGTTTCTTTGGTTGTGGATTGTCTTTATGTCAATATTTTCCTGTGTATAAGCTCTGGCCTGCACGCTCCGACAGCCACTGCTGATGGACAAATGCTTGTTTCTTGTCCTAGTTCTTTATCCATTAATGGATACAATAATACGGAATTTCTTTTAAAAGAACCTTAACTTTCTTTAATGGAAATTATCATATGAGCTACACAATGGCATTTCTCAATATTCAGGATGAAATTAAAAGGTGAAAAAGTCACAGAGCATGCAGGAACCTCTAGATGTAGTATCTTCTTCACCACCCAGTACTGCCAAACCACACCTCCTTTAGCTCTTCCACACTGTGCACGCTTTTGGTTGTGTGGCAAGCGAACAGACTGCCCTGCGCCACCCTACCCTACCTTACCCTACCCTGCCCTTTCCATTCTACGGACCTGTCACTGTGGCCACTGCTTCTGCCCAAAGAGTCTATCTAGCTGGAAAGTCTTGGTGGTTGGAGCTTTTTAGTACATGACTAATAGATGTGACATACTAACCAGATTTACTTTTGTGTATTTAATCCAGAACTAATACCTGCTCCAGAATTAAAACCCATATTTAGTTTGGAACACATTGGCTAATCTTCTGGAATACACTGAATCCTTTTTAAAATTGGTATTATAGTGAAAGTGATTTTTTTGCATCTTTTAGAGGGAGTTTGGTCTTTTGGTAGGTGATATCAGTTAGACTGATAAGTGTGCTGAAACACACTTAACAAAAAACATAATTTCAAAGATTGGGTGGGTTTTGAAATATTGGGGTTTTATTTAGCATTTATATAGTATAAATTAAAAATAGGTTACTAAAATGAAGGTAGTAATAGAAATTGCACGATGTGTTTAACAATTGATGGGATAGTCAGCACAGTTATTTAGCCAAGTATACGTCTTCTGGGAATCTGGTTCTACCACATATAATTAGACAAAAAACAGTGGGGAGAAGGGAGTGATGTTAGCAAAATATGCTTTTTTATGCTAATGCAAATACAGGAAAACTTTCTCACTAGATATGAACTGAGACAAATAAGCATGAGCCTCTGAAATCCAGCACCAAGAACACACAGGAGGGTAACTCTGGACTGCTTCCCAGTTGCCTACAGCAACTCTGATTTTTTCTGGGTGGCAATCCATTATTAAAACATAACAATAAAAGCAAGATTGCTGTACACTTACTGTAAAATTAAAAATGTATTCATGATAACAGTGATAAGCTTGTAAAATTGTAGTATATATTTGGCCGGAGAACACAAAATTCCTAAAGATAGTGCTGTTTTGGGCCTATGGGAATGAATTTATTTTTTTAATCCAGACTCTTTAATGTTGTTTTAAGGCTGGGTTAGAATAAATGCAGGGAAGTGCAACTAGCAGAGCTGAGGGCAGTGTGGAAAAACAACTCTAGCCTCATGGAAGAGCCCATGTGGTGATCAGTACCACCAGTCCAAGGCAGTGGAGGGTGAGTCCTTAGGTACAGCATAAAGACCTGGAGAAGGACTTGAATGGGGACATGCACCTCATGTTGCAGAATGAAGATCCACTTGTTGGTCAGTAGTCAAATGTCTGACTCCTGCTAGTCTTTCAAGCTCTCCCCTGCCCTATCTGAGGGTAGCAGATACAGCTTACTGGAAACCAACATTATCTGGTGGCAGATTTTTTTTTTTTTTTAACATTTTGTTCATACAATACTTCATTCCAGTTCCATTCACTGTCAGGAAAATCTCTGGGCCCACTGTTGTGGCAGCAGTTGTGAAATCAGTGTGAGCATTTATAGATCTAAACAGCTGTAAATATTCTCTTACAAACCAGGCACCCGTAGCTCCAAAAGACCCAAGACTCACATAATTTTGTGTGTCCTTCTGCAGACAGTCCAGCAGCTCTGAGCGTTCACGCCTCACTGACATTTGCAGGGCTCCCACGGTCCCTGGGGCAGTGATGGACCAGAAGGTCTAGATGGGGATAACTGTAGAGCTCTAGGCTTCAAGCCTTGCACATCTGCACAACAAATGTGAAACATCTGTTGTCTCATGGAGAGTGTTTGTTTCCTTAAGAAAATCTCTAACTTATTGGGGTCTTGGCTTAGGGTATTGCTCGTGTGGGAAATCACGTCTCTTGGATGGGATGTTTGGCTCCCTATCCGCATGGCAAATGAAGCAGCTGTTGTGAGTGCCCTGCAACAGTGTCTTCTCCTGGATCAGGTGACACTTCCTGAACCACCATCCTGCTCAGTTCCTGTAGTCCAGCTGTGTTGCAGTCCAATATGGTCTACTATAGATTTTCTTAAACCATGAGCAAAACATCCCCTATTTATCTTAACTGTGTGCAGAAATCTGTTCTGCTTGACCATTTCTGCTACTGCAGGAAAAATTTCTAATGAGTAGTTAGAAGTAGCTCATCAATGTGTAAGTTTGTCAGTTCTGCAGCAGGTACTGCCTGGCGAAGTCCCCAGCATAGCCAGATTTGCCATCCCATATATGCACACATCAACACATTCAATAGTGTCTATAAAATGGTCTAGGTACAGCAGGATCTGCCAGGGAGAATCTCTGGGTCTGTTCGAAATTCACATATGTAATTCCACCTAATTCCTCCTGAAGGAGTTAGACAAAGACTTTACTGTGAGGATGTCTGGGAGCTCAGGCAATTACCCGGTCAGAGATCAGTCCCTTGTGTCACCTCTGCAGAGACCAGCTGAGAGCTCTGGGACCATCCAGGGAACCAAGGTCTAAATGTGCAGGGTGTGCACCCAGATGCAGCCCCGACACCAGCAGCACCATAGCTGTAGCTATAGGACACACTTGAATTGTCTGTAACTTAAATTCCATTGCTCACAAGCGCACAGGGCTTCTGGCTCCATTGCAGGAGATCTGGAAATCCTGGCATTTAAAATTGCTTCCGAGTAACAAATTAAACCCTAGGACAAGAACCAAAGATTCTGGAAGTGAGACTCTGTCTCTGCACTCTCTTTTAGGTCAGTTTTAGTGGCAAACTCAAGACAAAAATCTCTGTTTCCATCATTTTGCTGCAAGAGTTTCTTGGGGTTTTTTTTTAAGACAACCCATTCAGTGTGTTTAAGAATGAATTAAGAAAAGCAGGGAGACTATAAATGCATCTGTCCTGGTCACTGTACCACTTTTCAATTCTCTTTGAAGTCCAGCTTTGGTTGTGGTGAACTGCCATTGCATCTAGGCTCAGTGCATTTATATGTTTGGATAAGAAATGTGTCAGCTTTTGTTCAAACTCACTTATTAAGAAACACAGAGGATTTATGCTTCTCTTCTGATCCTTGGAATTAGTTTTAGAAGGTTTTCCCCAGTAGAAAAAGAAAATTCAAGGTTCATACTAATTTTCTTGAAATACTGCTTTGATTTCTGAGGGGCTTTGAAGGGAACACCCCTGTCCAACAGATGACTGTAGCAAAAGGGAGTATAATATCATAAATAAAGCTAATTCCCTTTCTGTGCTTTCTTGGCCTACAACAGTCATGATTTTTTCCCCCATACATCTTTGTATACAACAGGTTTCCCTGTGTTACACCCATAATCACCTTATCACTAAAATTGCCCAAGTGCTGAGATACAGACTGGATGAGTAGATGACAAGGCAGGTGGAAAATTAGATTTTTAGTGATCCATGACCTGGAATATCTGTCAGCCAGTTACTAGTGGTGTATCTCAAGTACTGATGTTGGAGCCAGTGTTCTTTAATGTCTTTATTAATGGCACGTGGGATAAAGTGCACTCTCAGTGAGTTTGTGGACAAGCAATCAATAACCTGGAGGGCAGGGCTGCTATTCAGAGGGAGCTGGACAGGCTGGAGAGGTGAGCTGACAGGTGCTTGTCAACTTCAGCAAATGTCAATGCACTTTCCTGCAACTGGACCAGAATAACCCACTGCTCCAGTACAGGCTGGGGGCCGACTGGGTAGGAAGCAGCTTTGCAGAAAAGACCTGGGAATCTAGCTGGAGTGTGTCCTTTTAACAATGTCATCATGGGCTATGTTACCAAAACAGTAGCTAGCAGGAGAGAAGTGATTTTTAGCCTCTTTAATCAGCATCTTTAAGACTGCCTCTGGAGCAGTGTGACCAGTTTTGGGCTCCCCAGAGCAAGCAAAACATTAACAAACCAGAGTAACTCCACAGAGATTCACTGATATGGTCAGGGGCTGAAGCATTCGTTGTAAGAGGAGAGACTGACAGAGTTGGGCTTGTTCAGCTGGAGAAGGCTCGGGGGGCTCTTAATGCAGTTTACAGCCCCCTGATAGGAGGGTGTAGAGCAGACATACAGACTCTCCTCAGGGTGCCCAGGGAAGTGATGGGCACAACTTGAACTGTGGGAAATTGATATAAGGATTCCTAAGGGGCAGGGTGGAAACCCAGCAAGGGTGGTCAAATATTTAAACAGTGACCCAGAGAGATTGTGAATCTACATCCTTGTAGATACTGAGATATCAACTGGACAGAGCCCTGGGCGAGCTGCACTGGCCCTAACCCTGCTCTCAACAGAAGGCTGGGCTAGACACCTCCAGCAGTTCTGTGATTTTGTGACTCTGATTTAGCTGAAGGGAAGATAGAGCTAGGAAAGACCTGTGCTTTCCTAGCCATGTCAGCTTGTTCTCTGCAGGCAGCAGGACAGCAGAGCATACTCTAGTGCACTTCAGCAGTGTCTCTCCTATTTTTAGCAAATACTGGAAACTGAGTAAGTGATAGATACAACCACGCTGACTGTCTGTAGCACTGTTTAGTGACGTGGATCTAATCGACCTCCCACTGAAGTGCATTGTAAGATGCCCACCCATATAATGGGATTTGATAAAGGTCCCATAAAAACAGTAGGATTAAAAAAAGCTGCAGCATTAGAGGCAGAAGTCATAGTAGCTCATGCAGAGCTACCCTCTGCCCTTTCCCAGCACTCCATCAGACACACACACTTGTTCCCACACATGTGCAATCTCCTCTGTGGTATCTCCAGTTCTGTACTATAAATCCTACAGTGCTAAAATTAATTAAAAGGGAGATGCATATGTACTGTCAATAAGAGAATGAGACTCTGTTCATTACAGATAAATATGTTTTAAATCTTCAAGATCACCATGGTAAAGCTGGAAGGTTGAGGCTATAAAAGATATGAAATGATCAAAGAATATTTGTTTCATCAACCTGTGTTGTTTCATGGTACTCCTAATTCAGAACAGAGTGTAGTTAGGTGTGATTAACTTCTTCTGGGATCTGACATGTTACTGTCTTTTATAGCAAGAACCAAGTTACCAATCACTAAAAATGTGCCATTACCTGAAAGAATATGATCTTTTGATTCTCCTCTGCTGTGGCTGAACAAGTATCTTTTGTTCCGTGAGTAGAAGAGTAATATAAAGGGCTTTGCACGGAATAACATAAAGAAGAATTAGGCCTTATATAACATTCTCGGCAGGAAAAGGACAATTTGGGGAGGGGTTTCATTAATGTGCCCCGATCTCTGCAGGAAGCCCAGCGGGGAGGAAGGGAAGAGCAGCAAATACAATCAGACAATTGTTAGGTGAAATGGGACCTATGAGAGTATGAGAGGCTGCATGTTCATTCGACAATGCAGTAAAATAAACAGAGTGTGACAGCAAGAGATGAATGGGAAGTTAATTCTATTCACATTTACAAGATTTCAATGGCAATATTTTCTGAACAATGGCCCCTATTGATGCTACAAGTGCTTACACATTGTGCCGGCTACTTGCTGAACAGACATGACACTATTTGAGCAGCTGTATTCTCTAATTCGAAAAGGGAAGTTTCCAAAAATGATGAAAGGCTAGATCTCATCCATGATGGAACTGTTCGGAATCTAACTCATTTTGGTGCCTGATTTTTTTTTTTCCCTCCTAATTGACATCTCTTAGATTTGTTCTCTCAATTGGCCGAGCAAGTATAGGCCAAACTTTATTAACATCAAGTTTAGTACTTCAGTATTTTATCACTAGTTCTTATCAGAATAACAAAGTAAACAGTAGTTTTGTCCACATTAGAAGGAGATTGCTGTTTTGAGGAGGCCATTTAGATATACATCTCCTTTGCCTTTATAAACTGTGTCTCCACTAAGAGGATTTGTATGTCTACATGGTTCAACTGATTGGGAAACTTCCCCTAGTGCATACAAGGTCCCTGTACACTTTCTTATTCTAAGAAAGTACTTGACCATAATGAAATACTTGGGAGATGAGGGAGGGGAGCAAGGAGGGAAAAAAAAAAAGAAGTACAATCTCCCGTGAAATAACTTATTACTTATGTTTTTAAAGGACATTCTATACAAATATGTGCTGTTTGGGGGTATGAATTCTTCATGCTCTTCAACAATGTAGTTCTTGCCAGCAAAACCTTTAGCTATAAAAATGAAAAACCTCTGTCTTGAACACTGAGCCAAGTTTCACACCACCTCTCTGTCTTAAAGGCCGATTTTTACACCATTTGGCTAGAAAAGGAAATACACATTACTTCTGTGGATCCTGTGTGTTTGCTTGCTTTCTGTCTGTACATCAAGCCGCCTGATTTTCTCCACATTTTGTGCAAAAATTGGCTCCTCCCTGGCCACAGGGACAGCAGACTGCTGTAAGCAGGTCCAGGTGCTGGCTGACATCTGGAGAAACTCTGGGTCATTTCTAGCCTGGGATCTAAAAATCACCAACCAGAGCTGCAGTCTCTTCCCTCATCCCTTAATTTTGGTACAGCCCAGCCCTCCTTGATTTTGAAACCATTGCCTCTAATATTTTGGGTCCCCAGGGTTTTACACAAGCTCCCTGGAATTTGGTCCTATTGGCAGAACTGTGCTGGTGGTTTAACCCTTGAAGGACTCAGCAGGGAAGGACAGGAAAGTTTAGAAAGGATTTTCTTGATTATGGAAACTGTTCTTGAATTACTTCAAATCAATGGAAACTTCCCACAGTCTCTTCTAATTGATCACATATATTTCTTCTGTCTGTATCTTAAAAATTTACCTCGTTGGGATGGTTCACTCCTGTTCTGAATAACACTTTATCTTTCAATGTCCTCTCCTTGAGCAGGGTCCACACATGCAGTTCCTCTGGAAAAGCATTACAGCAATAACAGAATGGAGGGTAAGGCTCCAGGAGGAATGTCATGTGTCTGCAGATCAAAACCTAAAAATTAGGAGGAATAACTCTCATTTTCCACCTTCACTGTGACTTTAATCAGTAATATATCTTTAATCAGTAATATATTTTATACTGCTTTAGATTTTCAACACAATGAACAGAGGATTCTCACAACAACCATGAGTATTAGTTACAGAGATATTATTATCTCTGAACTAGATGGAAAGAAATGATCTTGTAGCCAGAGAACACCTCTACAAACCAAAAAGATATTGCTTTGATTCAGAGAGGTCTGAGACCATGGAGAAGTAATTTAATTTCCATGCTTCAATTTCTCCATCTTATTGAAACAGGAACACTGATATTCATCTGCCATGGAGGGGCATTCTGATGAGGATGAGCAGGGTAGTACAGGGCTTTTATAGTGGGGAGCACGGGCACAAAATAAAATTAAAATTTAAGAGATGAAGAAAAATAACAAGTGCAGAATGGCAGAGCAGCTTGCTAAGGTCTGTGCAGTGAAGCATCTGTGGAGGCAGGATCAAGAAGTAGGAGCTGCCAGCTGTTGTTTCTATAGCAAGCAGCTTCTGGCTGGAACCATGGGCTCCAGAGGAAAAAAAAGGTAGCGGGCTTTTTTTCCTCCTGGTTTATTATTTTCTGGTTACTATTACAGATCATGCTGTACCTAGCAGCTCAGCCCTGGGCACTGTGGCTGGTGACATTCTGCAGTGGTGGATGCCAGGGTTAGTGAAATGCCTTTTAGTGAAGTGAAAGGAATAATGTTTCTTGACCTTTTGCTGAGACATCTGTCCCAGACTACTGTGTATGTTAGTCAAAGGACAGTCATAAGCTTCTTTCCCCCTTTTTCATACTTTTACAGGCCAGAAAATCCTGCAACTTCCAAATGATTAAAAGCATTTAAGTGAATGCTTTGAAGGGTTTGTTTCTTGCATTATTAAACAAGGAAAGGCTCTAACTTTCCCAAAAAGTTGAAGAGAAGGGACAGACAATGATGAGAAGAGGTTACTGGTGGTCTTCCACAAGCAGATGTCCTGAGGGAATATGAAGGTGCTGGGCTGGAGTCAGTGCTGTGTCTCCCCAAACTCCCCTTGCAGCCCCAGCTCAGACCTTGGTTTTGCAGCTGGTGCACTGGGTTCAGTGTTAAGTCTGGCCAAGGCCAACCACATCCCCTGATGCTGAAAGCAGCAGGTTCTGCTTCTGCTGCTTGCAATAGATGAAATTTTTTTGTGAAACATCCCCTTGCCTTTTTTTAAACTTTTCCCCTTTTATTTCTTCCATTTCAGATCAGCATCCACTGCTCAGTTCAGTCATGTTCCTTTTTCTTTTTCTTTGGAAAAAAAGGCATTGGGCATATGCATCTCCTATAATGATTTCAGGGGGTTTAAGGATATTGGCTCAGTTGGAATTTTGTACACAGTTTTGTATTGCAGTTTGTGCTGCAACAGCCTTAAACTGCTCCAGTATCTGTGCTGGACATATTCTCATTTTTTTCTCAGAAATTCCAGTCTGCACTGAATTGAACTCCTCCATGTAAGTGCCATCCTGATTTCCCATACAAGGGATACAAGTTTAATCACTGGCATTTTTGTGACTTCTCAGTAGGTTTTTGGAAGCCTGTCTTTGGTCAGGGTTAATCAGGAGGCTCCAGGTGGCTGGTATCACTCAGACCATGTACTTTTCATGGCCATTTCTGTGAAGAGACTTTTGTGTGTGGATGGGTGTGTGAGAAAGCCTGCAGCCTGAGATCACAGACAGGACTTGTTTAATCATGGCTCTTATTCATTCTGGTGACAAAAATCAAATCTGTCTTGAAAAGAAATAGTAAAAGTTTTCAGATTTTCAGTTTTCCAGTCAGGAAAGGAATCAATAACATGTATCTTAGCAGACCAAAAACTGAGCTTGAATACCAGAAATAAATGTTCGGTCTGCAAGCAGCTCACAGACTTGAATGTGCTCAAACAAATTTTCTTAGACAAGCTATTTAAATAGCCTTTGGTAGACAACAAATATAAACACTGCTGCCTCTTTCCAGACAAGAAATCTGTCTAAACTTTCCTGCTTCGTTTTTCATTGTGAGGTGGTCACCAGGAGATACTTTTCCTTCATTTCCAGATTGTTTTCTTTATGAAAAATATATGCTTTATTGGTAACTTCAAATGTACATCAGACCAGAGATCATTCAAATGACCTTTTAGAAGATATTCTGAAGATATGACAGCTAAGAAAGCTCATGTGTTCTGTGAAAACTGGGGGAAAAAAATAGGTTTTCTCCCAAAGGCTTATACACAGCTGATACTGATTTTTCAAAGGTTTGCTCTGAATTTGTTTGAACCACGTTTTTTCAGACTGAAGAGTAGAAAGACAGTAATAGGAATGAAATAACACTAGTAATTTAACATCGGTTCTTTTCTTTTTTTCCCCTTCACCTCATTATGCAAAGTCTGATAATTACTGAAATATATTCAGTACTCGATGGGTATCTGTGCAAGACCTAGGATGTGGAGGGGCTGCATAGAAACACTGAAAGTGGTTGTGAATTTTCCAAACTCTTTTTTGTCTCAGAGTTTTCACTTCCAAAGCAAAGACAAGTTATTCACTCCTCCACAAGTATTTCAATAAATCACTTCATTGATGAGAGAATTTGCAATTAAGCTCATGCTAAAGCACTCATTAACCATATCACTTTTATCTCTTTAATTACAGGAATGGGAGATGACTATCAACTGTATGAGTTAAATCATTGAAAAGTGCCTGTCATTAATTCCTCCCTCTTTGGGAGTTAAAGCTTGCAGGGGGTCTTCACTCAGCTGGAGCCCTCAGTGAGGACAACATGGACTTTGTCAGACAGGGTCAAGTGGGAGCCGGTGGGTGTTTTGCCTGAGTTAAGAAATAAATGCATTTTGTCATGGTTCAAAGTTTTCACTTCCCCTCAACACTGTACAAAATCCCGTCAGTCAGACCTTCCTGCTGCAGGGAGATTTTGCAGCGTGGCCATTGAAATTGCCCGAATGAGCCCTGGATTATAACCATACAGGACAATTTCCATGAACAAAACGTCCCTTCTCTTGTGCAGTCAGCAGCAGACCTTCCTTCCTTTTCACTCTCTTCACTGAAGATCCCCTCTGCATAGCAGAGTCCAGCTTGGAAAAGGGGTTTGACTTTCAGCTCCCCTCTTCTGTTTATTACCCTCGACTGATTGTCCAGGTTGGCAGCAATGAGGTTGATGAGAGAAGTACCAGGATAGCCAAAAGGAACTTCAAGGAACTGGGTTGCCTGGTTGGACAGACAGGAGCACAGGTGGTATTCTCGATTCCTTTGGAAGCAAGAATGAATGCCAAAAAGGACTGGAAAACCCAAGACTGGTGTCATGGGTGGAATTTTGGGGTTTTCAATCATAGGGTGGTTTATATGGCATCAGGCATGCTGGAGGCAGATGGGGTTCACCTGTCTAACTGGGGCAAATGGATTCTAGCCCCGTGGCTTGATGGGGCTGGTTGAGAGGATTTAAACTAGGTTTGAGGGGGGAAGGGGATCAGACAGGCTCACTAGAGATAATCCTAGAGAAGAGGACAGGACTGAAAGCAAGGCTAGGGTTGCTCTGGCCCAAAAAGAGGGATAAATCCTGAACAGGCACCTTGCTGTGATCAGGACTGTGTCCAGAAACCTTCACACAGCCTAGTTCTTGATCACACTTGTGGAGGAGTGAATAACTTGTCTTTGCTTTGGAAGTGAAAACTCCGAGACATAAAAGAGCTTGGAAAATTTACAACCACTGTCAATATTCCGTGGCCCCTCCTTGGTGGCCTTGGTGACAATGTGATTGTCACCAGCTGAGAGGGTGGAGAGATGTGGTAGGTCTGCTTCCACAGTTCAACCACTTGGAAGAGACTACCCTGAAGAAACTACTAGTAGTAGGGGGTTTGCAACTCCAGTAGACTTCAGATTATTGGTTTTGAGCTCCTTTGAAGTCAGGGAAACTGCTGTGGAACATTGCATGGGGACACAGGGCAGTACTGTTGCAGCACAAGGATAGTGTGATTGTTCATTCCTTTCTCACTAACACAGGACAAGGCTGTAATTTTCTTTTTTAAGGCGAATGGCAGATGCTGTTATTATCACATCAGCAGATCGTTCAGTTATTACTGTTTGCATTGCAGAAGCATCCTGAAGCCCAAACTATTGACACTCCCATTTGCTATGTACAGGACATACTTTTGGGGAGCCTATTCCAGCCTGGAGGAGCTTCTGAACAGACAAAGCTGATCATACTTCACTGCCACAATGAAAAAATGCATGGTTTACCCAAAGTTGTAGCTCAGGAAGTCCTTGATGAAGCTGTCAATATTCTTAAGGACAGACTCATTGCTCAGCCAAGGTGGAGACACTCAGATCTAATCAGATGTTTTGGTTTTGAGTCTAGGAAGAAAATATGGCACATGCTCAAAACAATCTACATTATGGGGCAGTGGAAGCATCAATTCCACTTGTTAAGAAAGCAGACTGCTCACGAGAGGCTTAAGGATTTTTTTACACTTCTTTGCTAATGATCTCTTTTAATTACTTGCTGTAAGTCATCTGGAATGAAAACACCACCATATTCTTGTAAAAAAGAAGGGCTTTGTAATGCTGTGTAATATGTATGGATTTAGGGCCCTGTGGATTAAATTTGGCAATTTCAAGCATGCAAAGTTACTAATCCACACTTTGTCTATAAAAAATAAAAAGAAGCAGTGAGGCAGGCTGATGCCCTGAGGATGGCTGGGGAATTCCAAACATGCCTGTCTTCTGCAACTCCCATCCAGGGAGCAAACATTATCATCCGTGTTGCAATAGATACAGAAAGACCAAATAGACACCCTTGCAGCAAAGCACAGGCAGTTTTATCAGGTCCTTCTCTGTGTTTTCATCTCATGGTTCTTTTTCTTGACATTTCTGTTCTTCCAGTTTCCTAGTGTTTTAAAGTATGTATTTGTCACATTTAATTCTATTTTCCTGTAATATCTTCATCCACTGTGAATTCTCTTGGAGAACAGCCCAGAGATTTTTCTGTTTCTTCTTCTGCCTTTATTTTCCCTGCATCTGTTATTACATCATTTATATGGATTACATCCACATAATTTTAGCTTTTATCTCAAACTTATAATGCCATAGTCAGGCTGTCAAAATGGCTAAATTCTGAGGATTTTATTCCGGTAGAATTTGCACTAAATTGTCTGTGGTTGCGTCAGTAAGTTGAATGTCGTAGTATTTCTAGTAGGGGGGACAAAATAATATAGGTATAGGAATGGGGAAGGAGTAAAAAATTATTTTAGAGGCTGGTAAATTGAATCATATTTTGCAATTTTCACAGGGTCAATGATGAACTGTTAAAAATAAAAGGATCTTGAATTTGGGTTCATTTATGAACCCTTGACCACACTTTTTGTTCCATAATTCTAATGGTTATTGTTAATTTTTTTTTAATACTGAATTTGATACATTCTGTATTTTTTCCCTGCATCTCAATGATAGATCCTGGAATCTTGTATCAAATATTTAGTTGGCTGAAGTTTCCTGTTTGTACTTCACTTGCCTTTTAAAGATAACTGGACTCCTCCCTTCTGTACTTTGTCTCACTCTCTGCCTCCACCTCCCCCACATCCATCACTGGGGCTTGCTTAGCCCTAAATTCTACCCAGCACTCAGTGCTTAGGGTTAGGTGAATTTGGGTACCAAAACACAAGAAAGAGTCAGGAGGATTAATACTAGATTTACAGAACCCTTGTAAGTTTTTGAAAACAGTGACTTTTTTTCTCCTCCCTTCCCCTGTCTTTCTCTGCCTTCTTCATCATTGACAATACCTCTCTGAGTGGGTATTCATTGCCTAACTTAATTCAGCAAATTGAGACCAAATTAAGGATATTCAGAACCTGGCACCCCAGAATTAATTAGATGGAATAAAGGCAATTACAGATTTAATTTTTCTTGCTCAATATCCACCTATCTCCCTGTGGAGATTAATGTGTGATTAACCTATCAAACATTTCAATTTCTTTCTCAGACCTCTCCCCTCAGACCTAGCTGGAATTATTGGTAGCAAAATTTGTCAGAGGATGAATTACACCACTGTTGGTGCCAGATTCTTCAAAGTACCTTCATTCAAAAGTCACATTTCATAAAATAATTGAGGTCTCACGCTGGGATTTATCTGATAACCGAGATGCAGATAGGTTTCATGAGTAATGTGACTGTTGTGTGACATCCTATTTTTCTGGTGAACCCTCTGCCCACCTGCCTGCTGTGAGTTACAGGGGACACCACCTCCTCCAGCTTTTAGAAGGGTGCAGGGACTGCCAGCTCTGAATCCATTCAGATTGAGAAATGGCAGAACAACACTCAGTGGTGCTTTTTAGGAGAAATTCCTGGTTGATGGTGAGAGCAGGCTGGACAGGAGAGTGAAATCCCATCCGTGTGCAGACTTAAGAAGAGGTACCAGCTGGGCCTTTGGGCCTAGTGCTCTGGATCTCGTCTCTGAATTCCTCTTCACATCTCATTCCTGTAGACTCAGTTATTGAACTTGGTCCTAGCAGGTTCCTAAGAAGATGGATTATTTGCAAAAGCAGTTACAAATTACAGGAGATTTAAAAAGTTTTATGAACATTGATGGCAAAGTGCATCACATCAGTGGTGTTTGAAGTGATAAGAAAATGAACATCAGCATTCAGGGTGGATTTACTGTCCATACACAAGTAGGTGTTAGTGACGACATTAAAAGACCCTCGCTGGGTCAAGATTTTGTGGAACTGCAAATCCTTTAAGACTTAGGGTCAAATGCAGCACATTTGCACATATTGGCACACCAAGTGATCCCACTGCATGTCAAGGACATGAAATAGCCGAATTTTTAATATATCTCAGCATTACTAGGGGATATGTGCTGTCAAATAACTTCTGGGGGACACTCATACTCTCAGAGAGAGGAGTCAAGGAGAACTCCAAATTTTGGATTTGCCTGCCAGAAACAGTATTTCCCTAAATATGTCCCACAGTAAGCAAATCTCCCACTTCTAGGATGGTGCTGTTCTAGTGGCTCCTTGGATAAAACAAAGAAACAGAATGGAAGGGAAAAAAGGAGAGTTATACCTTTTCCTGTCCTTTTTGGAGAGGAATGGTGAGATGATAGGTACGATTTCAAAGCAAGACTTGCCCACACCTCATTGCTCTTGGGACACAGGCACATGATCCTTGCAGCTCGATACCACTTCCCTGCTGGGCAGGGGACAAGTTGCAGAACAGGACTAGGTGCTGCCAAGAGCCTTCCTGTCTGGCACTGCAATTAGTTGTGTAATTTGTGGCTGTTTACACAAGCACACTCTACCCACTGGTCTCTGCACACTCATTTGTTAATGGGGTCATCGGACAGGGCTATTTCCCATTATGTGTCATCTTTGCAGTCCCTCTGATTCATAATGCTTCCATTGTGTCTGCATTCACTGTATGACCCTGCAACACCAAGGGCGGTCATTTCCTTTGGTACCAGAGGAATCTACTCCAGTGAGCATCCAGGCTGAATTATCAGCCTGAGGAGCTTCAAATGGATTATAATCAAGCTTCAAAATCCAGGGGCCTCATTTCTCACACAGTTAGACTATTCAGATACTTGTTCAGATGGTCATTTCAGGGTGACGTCTGACCACTTGAATGAGAACAAGACTGCTACATTTACTTCATACCAATAAATAAAATCTTCCATTAGTAGGTGAGTGAGTTACAGAAGCACATCATTCCTACCCATAAGGAAACCTAGACTTTGGTGCTTAACATTATGACCCATTTAAAAACTTTGGTAATTTGCAGTCTAGGCTTTTGGAAAAACATGGACCAGGGTGCCATAAGCAGAGATAGATCCCATCGGGGTCTTGGGTTCAAAGGCTGTTTCACATTAACATACACAAACTCCCTTTTTCTACCTCTTAAAGGTTTGCGTTTATGATTCCTGCCATGTTTGTTGGTGATAAATTATAACAAAAATAGCCTATGAGTTTATATTTAGGTGCTTCTATAAGGATCTGTTGGGGTAAATTTGTCTCTGGCAGGTTACTTTATTTGGCCATTTGGCCCTAAGACGCACATCTCGCACGCTTTCCCAGCAACTCTATGTTTTAGTTCTTACAGAAAAGGAAAGAGTTAAAATCTCCTCCATATAGAAGAGGATATAAGGAGAAGGAATTTGCATATTTGACTCACTTTTCCTGGAAAGGAACAGGAAAGAGTAATAAGTTCTCAGTAGCAGTCAAGGAACCTTAAGCTATCATATAACCAGGAACCATCAGCAGATGCTCAAGTTTTTTGCACACAGTTAATAGCCAGGCAAACTGAAGCAGAGCTGGGGGGTGAAAGACAACCAGTACCCAAGTTTTCCAATCCTTTCCTTGTCTGCTATCACTATATTAGAGTTTTTGCTCTAAGAAATTAATATGTTCTCCATTTAAAGCATTTCATACAAGAGAATATAAAAAATTCTATAGTTGTAAAGGGTCACCTAGGTGAAAAATGAAAAGATGTTTAAATATGCAGATTGATATTAAGTAATACAAGAAAAAAATCTAGAGAATTCCTTTCTTGTTTTGAAGATTTGGTATCCTTGGCACATTACTATGATGTTCACAAAAGACAAGTTTGAAATTAGTGGGCATCAGCCTCTTGAAAAATTTTCCTACTCCCAAAACTTAGGAGAAAAGCAGTCCAGCAATATTCCTGTAGAGTGTAAGAGTTGCCTGCTGCGTGGCTGAGGAGAGATTGGTGCTGACAGCACAGAAATTACAGCACATGGGTACCTGCTCCAGATGCTCTTCCTTCATTGTTCAACACCTCGAGCCTTTGTACATTGTTATATTCACTGGAGTGGTCCTAAACCAGAGCAAACAACCAACATAACCAGCTGGATAAGCCCAGTAAAGACAATGGTGCACTCCAAGTTAAATTAGCAATAATTAAGCTGAATGTCAGCCTTAGACATGTATGTTCCAAAGAGGTTGAGCTGCCCTTCCTCCTGCTGAGGTTTGTCATGGAGCAGCCCTTGAAGGGCTGGGTGAATTTATGGCATAGACCCATCCCAAGGTGCTTAGGGAAGGTCAGCTCTCAGGGCCTGCATATGCTGGGCTAATTTTTTATCACCATAAATGAGTGGCTTGGCATTACTGTGGTTATAGAGAAGGAGCTTTGGATCCTGATTTGCTTTTTTATGCTGAAAGAACCTTTTCTGGCTGCCTCAGCAAACGCCTATGATACAGCTAACAAGGGTGCTGCTTCCCTGTCTCTGAGATCACCAAGTTTCAAATGGCTGGTTGCCCCTAGCACTATAGTTTTCATCCAGATCATTTGTCCCTGAAAGAGGTTTAATTTATTGGAATTAATTTCATACAGCTGCTGGAATACATCAAAGTGCAGCAAGAGGGAGTTGAGCAAACTCAGCCCCCACGATGCCTGTCAGGAGGGAAGCTGCCATCTGTCTCCCTGACGAGCTGCATTAAGGTTTTTTTTGACTAAGAAATCTGTGCTTTTTGTTTCAGTCTCAGACACTGTTCCTCAAAGATGCTCTCTTTAGGCTGCCAATTTCTGATGACAGTGGCTCCTGGTATAATCACCACTGGTAAAAATACAGTAAAGCTTTAGCTTGGATTTAAAGTTCACCTCTGTAGTAAGTGGGGAGGAAACCTGCTGCTGGCAGATAGCAGGTGGGATTAAGGGGCTGCATTAAAGGCTTCAGGCACACTCTGCTAGGATGAAGCATTGTGGGTTCAGATCTCCACTCATGCAGTCATTTTCTCAGGGCAAAATTCTGTACATAACACCGCCTAATGGGAGACAGACAGTCTTCACCTGAGACACTCAGCAAGACACAAGGTGACGGAGAATCTCACTTCCAGCAGTACCTTTACACTGTTCTATCAGCATTTGTACATTTGTTGATTTTGTCTTTTCTGATCTAACCAGAAATTAAAGTTGAGCTAGTTCAGCTCTACTCAGTGCAAACACAAGTAACTGCAGAGGTGGGAGCCCTGTGCATGCACTGAGCTGTCAGGTACACGGTGCCTGAGCTCAGGAAGGCTCCAGCTGCAATGGTGAGGTCAGATGAACAATTTGGAAACATGTGATGGTCCTGCCTGTGAACTGTGCTCTGCTGAGTGACAACAGGACACAGCTAAGCTACTACAGAATAAAGTGTCTTTGCTGAAGGCTTTGCAGGGACCAGCAGCTCCAAAGATGGGAAACCCAAAAGTTGTTCATCACTGTACTGTCTGGGCAGAAGTGACTGCTTGGCCATACCACAATGAAATACGTTAGATTAAGATCTCTTCCAACCCAAGCCATTCTGCAGTTCTGTGAAACAGAAATAGATACATTTCTGTTTTCACAGCTGCAGAGCTGTTTGCAAGGGTTGAGCTTTAACTGGTACAATGTCAGGGGTGGGAAATCCTAGAGGTTTTAGACATTTGTGGGGAGAGGGAAAATTGTTACTTGTGTTTATGTAGAGCTCAGCACAGGGGATGCTGACCGAATGGGGATATCTAGATACCACTGCATAAAGGGTAAGTGATAGAAATGCAATGTCCTACCAAGATTAGTAGCAATGGAGTAGAAGGAAAATGACTACTTCAATGATATGATAATAGCACTTCGTGACATACAGGCGTTGTATATCAATAAATAGGAAGTGACTTGTAAAACAGAGTAGTCAGGAATTAGAGTGCTCATTCTAGCGTGTTTTTACAGTCGTCTTGGGTCACTACAAAGTCCATTTGGGATGCAACCAGCAGAAGGAGAAGGTTCAGCACATCCTTAGATTGTCACAGCACTTCTCTGTGGTTCTCTGCTTTCCTTGTTGAGATGCAAGTCCTGTCTGTGCAATTCAGGGCATAGCCATAGCACTGAGATTAGAAAGTTAGGAGTGTATGTTTTTCCCTGCAAAATGGAATCAAGAACATAATAGCATAGGAAAGGGAATAGGAAATAGCATAAAGTAGCTATAGGAAATAGGTATAGGAAATAGCATAAAAGCATAGGAAAGCACACCTTGTGTGCTTCTGGTCAAGTCCTTTTCAGGATGTCATTTAAGGTAATTCCCTCCTTAATGGATCAAGTCCTGCTTGGGATTTTCATCTCTGTCTTCCCTTTTTGGGGCTGTTTCACATTCCTACTTCCTTAATGAGTGGAATCCTTCATCTAATTTCCAGCCTAAATCTGTTCATGGACAGATAGTTCATAACCATTTCCTCTCCTGCCAACATATTCTTTTCATTAAATAGGTTTTCCCCTCCACTGGCAATTAAATTGCTGATGTATTTATACAGCACAATCATGTAATATCTGTCTCTATTTGGCCAAGCTTTTCTAGGTCCCTTGGTACTGCTAAATTTTGGTTACCAAATACATAAAATAGCTGAAGGTCCTATAGCGAAGACATCACTCAGCTCTCTAAGAACCATACCATGGGAGCACCTGATGAGCTGGGACATGGAAAGGAGGACACAGCTCACACACCCATCTATTGAGCCTCCATGGGTACTCAAAAATATGCTACAACCTTGGGATGTGGGTTTGGAGACAAAAATTCTATGACAGTGACTGGAAAGGAACTTCCACCACTGGAGAAATGGGGACTTTTGTAAAGCACTCCCAGAGAGGATAGATATCCTGCATTATGTTCCCTTCCTGGGAATGTGGTTTACCTCGTATCTGCAGGTTTGTACTTGTCACTGTGGAGCCTGTCTGAAGGGAGATATTCTTGTGCAGCATCCTGCCTTCCCAGGTCTGCATGTAAGATGCCAAGGCTTATTAAATGGGTATTTCTTGGATGGTGGCTTTTCCTGTATTGTACGGCTGGCTGGTATGTACAGATAAGGTAATCACCACTGCCACTGCAAGGAAAAACAAAACTGCTGCAAAGCAGGAAGGCTGGAAATCTACTTTCTATTCTTGGTCATTTTTGTTGGTATAGTGGCTGATTCACTTGCTGTTGGCTGCCCTTGGGAGAAAGGTCAGTGCTGGAACTTCTCACTCCAAATCCCTCAGTTACCAGAGTGCCCCTCTGATTGGCCCAAACACTAGAGCTAAAGTAAACTCTGTCAAGAAAAAAAAAAACCAACAATAACAAAAAACCAACAAAAAAAAGAGAACAAAAATAATACCCATCTGAGCAGATTTTGTACAAGTAAATCCATCCATCTTTCATTTTCTCATAATCCTTTCCATACCTGTAATCCATTATTTTTCAGAAATGAAACTTGTTGTTTGCTTGCTGAGGACAATGCTCTGCTAAGGAAGGTCAACTGAGCTGAGAAGCTGGTGCTGTGTACTGAATTTTGCACTCAGAAGTGTGCAGAATATGTCCCACTCTCCTGAAACACTGGCACAAAATCTTCCTGGTGTCACAGAGACTTCAGGTTCCCAGTTGCACAGATGGGAGAGGAATGAGCATTGTGGAACAGTGAAGGAACAAGAAGGTACCTTTATTCTGAAGTTTTCTTTATCATTAAGGCTGTAGCTTTAAGCAAATCAGCATATTTTGATCATGTTGTTCGTCTCTGTTGCTCTGCTGAGCCACACCAACCCTTCAGTTTCCCTCCCAAAGGCTCCCATATACAAAGTTTCTCTGTACCTCACCCACAAGGCATGATTTTTTCTGACTAAGACGAGCTGTTTCTTTTCTACACCAAATGCTTTGTGCAGTCATCCGTGAGAAGAAATGCTGAAAACTCTGTGACCCTCAGGAGTTTCCATCTGTAGCTGGCTCATCTTTAGAACATTCCTCTTCTGCTTCACCATTGCACATGAAGCATTTGAGAAAATAGTGGAAGCACTGAACAGATGTTCATCATCCTACCATCAGTATCCAGCACTTCTGGCTGTGGAGAAGGAGGGAGGTGGTTTGCATGTGGTGTTTACATCATTCTTTCGGGGATGCATCAACTGCCACTGCGGAGGATGTGTTTTGGGGTGCTCTGTAAGGCAACAAGGCATGGCACTGAATAGTCAAAATACAGGCCTGTATTTTGTGATGCTCACAACTCCATGTGAGCAGGTATTCCCACATCAGGCTGAATTATACTTTGAAATTGTTTGGTTCCTACATGGATTGCGCCCAGGACCAGTCCAGTCTCCAGCAAAGCAAGCCCTGCCAAGGGAAATGGTGGCAGGCATGAGACAAGGAATGTGGGAAGGAGCAGATATCCCACCACTGTGGGGGTTCCCCTCCCTGGGGGGCTCCTCCCTTCCCCTGGGAAGAAGAATTCCACCCCATGCCCTGGGGTGGAAGCATGGCCTGGACATGGGGTTTCCCTGCTCCCTGATGCTGATGTACCCAAGTCCTCTTACCCCATCAGCCATGTATGATCCCTCCACTCCAAGAACTCTTTGGTTTTCCCATGATTCTTCAGCCTTTTGGGCCTGGGTTTGCAGCCATGGGGGCTGAAAATAAACATCTCTGAAACATCTATGCAAAAAACCCTTCCCTGATTCTTTCCACAGGCCCCCCTGTCTTTGGGAAGGTTGCAGGAACACCCCACTGCAACACACGACCGCCTCTACACAGCAGGCAAGGGGGGCCAGCTTTGGTGGGAGCCATGCAGGGCAGTGGGGCTGGCTCCTGATGGAGGGGCTGGATCAGGAAGAGCTACTGGGGAGGAGGGAAGGATGGACCTCTCCCAGGGGGCACCTTAAACCACTCCAGCTCTGCAATACCCAGCAGAGCTACCTTCTCCATAGTCTCCCTTTCCCTTCACAGCCTGGGAATTAGAGGGCTTTCTGGAGGACACGGGCTGTATATATTCATTCTTATGGCTGGGAAAAATCAACTATTGATACATGACTGGAAAGCCTTTAGACAGCTCTGATTGTCCCTGTGCAGACAGAGGAAGGGTTTATTACGGTATCTTCTTTGAGAAAGGGTGGAACCCTTAGGAAAGAAGGCAATATGACATATCTTTGCAATGACCATGACATGGTTTTTCTGTTCTTATGCTTTTGTAAGCCCAGTCATCCAAATATCAGCATTTGCTCAGCCAAATTGTCCCAAGACCAGCAGAACTAATGGCAAAACATTTTCTAAGGGTTTGTCTTCTGAGGCTGAACTTCTTTGGGAATTACTCAGTTTCTGAAAGTAGCTGAGGTCACAGTATTGTCTTTCTCTTGGTGGGATATTAATGAGGTCTCTCCCCTCTATATGATTACTTAGTACTTTTACAGAACTTGTCAGAAGTTTAATAATGTTGAGACCTTTATCCCTCTATTAAATTTGACTGCTGTGAGCCAAAGGATTCAAAAAATATTTGGGAGGAGCTGACTGTTCAACAAAAACAAATTAATGACATAATTCAGCTGGATATTGAGCCAAAAATGCACTGTGGAATGATGAAACATTTAGCCAACTTACTAATGATGTTCGTAATCATGGTTGTTCTCAGGTAAGAAAACAAAGGTGGGATCTTTTGCATGAAAATTGCCTCAGAAAGGCAGAAAATACTTGAAAACCCTGTGCCTAAATGTAAAAATGATGTTTACTGTTCAGTCACCATTCCTGGCTTTGCTGTGAAACAAACTTCTTTCCAACCCTGTGTCAATTTGCCTTTCTCAGCACATGCCAGTTTTTTCTGGTCAGATCAGGAACTCTCTGAGCAGGAGTTGTCTGTTGCTCTATGCTTGTACAACACCTCTTATAATGAAAATTCTTTCTTGGTTCAAGCTGTTAAGCATTCTTATATCCCAGTAATATATACTAATAAATAATGAAAGTGGAGCAGAGAAACTATCAAGAGAGCTGAAGTTTGTTTAGCTGGATAAATGGCATTTGACTTCACTTCTAAGCATGTCTGGAAAGGAAACTAAAATTTTTGTTAGTTGCCAAGATCTGTGTCGTGCCCATCACTAACACTTAAAGCTGTGCAGCGCTCTCTTCCAGAGCCTGTGGAGCTACTTCATACACTAACAAAGACATTATGTGCTGTGATGGATAGCCTTAGGTCTGTTCTCTGATCATGATGGATAAGCAAAGGAAAAAGTGATCTGAAATAAGTTGGTTTTTAAATATATTTATTTCTTCTGGGGTTTGCTAATCTCTGTGTGCCATGAAGGATCAGAGGAGTTGGCCTGACTTCTCCTTCCTTGCAAAGACAACTTCCCCAATTTTGCGTCACTTTTTTTTTTACTACTTTATTACCCCAGCTTTCGAATGGTCTCACCACTCCTTTGTGGAAAATATTTTTCCATGCCACCATCTGCTCATCCCTTTTTTGTGCGTGTATGTTTGCTATTGTAAGTTTTCCTTTTTTTTCTGTAGCTCCTGCTTTTAATGGAAGTTCTGTAATGCAAGAGGAATGAGGACTCTGTGTGTGTGTGTGTTTTTGTCTGGGGGCTTGTATGGTGGGGGAGATCCATGGCAAGGTGCAGGGCCAGGTTCCTTGGGCTCAAGTACAGAAATGCTGTAGGAAGAACAGGGAGTGTTTGTGCTACACTGAGCTTCATATCCCTGATAGAGCAATAGAAGCTCGAATTGCTTCACATCACAGCTGGTTTGTGCCCCCTTACATAGGCTGTCTCTGGAAACTTGGAGTTTAAAATGTAAGCGCTGCAAAGAAGAATTATAAAAAGTGTTTGGAAAGAAACTGTTTCATTAAGGAGGAGTCCCCCCTCCAAAGATGGGGAACACTAGGTCAGCAGCTCTCTTGAGCCAGGAGCAGTTCTTCAGCTTGAACAATTACAACAAAAACCAGGCAGCTTTGAGATGTCCTGTACCTACAGACTGTCTGTACGTGGTAACATCTGATATCCTATGTTTTTGCATGGCTAGTTAAAATACGTGTTTAATAATCAACCTTTAAATATAACATATAATGAAGTCAGATATCTTTATTTTATTTTTCCTTAGTAGATTTAAGCATTTTCATGCATCTATAAAATGCCTTATTTTTAAATAACCGCAGCTTTGCAAATCTTTTTCTCATGCAAAGATTCAATTTTATTACATGTATTTTAGTAGGCTTTTCTACTTTCATTTAATATCCCATTGATCTATTTTAAAACATTTCCTAAGCCTGAACACAAAGGCTAATACTTTACAATGCTCCTTCACTATTCCCAGTGAATGAACATCTTACCAGGCAAGGCAATGCTCAGTATCATCAGATCCTCTGCCTCGCTGGCAGAGGCTGCCTGTAACCTGTGCGTGTCTGCTGGACCCTCAGATGCCTCAGATGCCATGCTGGCACCTCCTGCCCACCCTTCTGGGGGCGGCCTTCACCCTCACCTTTGCCTCATCCTGTAGCATTTTGGGCAGGAACAGCTGAAGGCACGGCAGGTCAGTCTAGGGAGGATTAGCATCAAGGAAGTATTGGTTTGTTATCAGTTAATGTTCCTCCCACAAGAGTGACTCTGCACTGGGCTGTTCCCAACATCACCCCATGACACTTCATATAAAGTGGAGATATTATTACATTTAATTTTCATCTGGACATCCAAATAAAGATTAGTTCTTCTCCATAGTTTAAGACAGTGTTCTCATATGGACGATGTTGTTTAACAGCACTGCCTTAATAATGGGATAGTAAATTTTTCTCTCTACACACGTAGTTCTCTCTCTATGCATGCAACTACAGCTACATGATGGCTGATTTTATAGGGAAAAGGGTTTATTCACATTGTTTACTAAAGAATTTTAAATTTTCCCAGTTGATGTCAAAACACCCTTTGCAGCATTCCTTCAAACAGTGTGAAACCTCAGGACAAGGAGATCCCTCTCAGCCCCACCAGGGGTTCTCAGCACTGGGCACCTCCATCCTGTGCAGTGTGTCACACAGAAAGAGGGACACTGTGCAGGTGTGAGTCTTTGCTTTCATGGGAAATGCTGCCTCTTCTCTTTCTTGGTTCTGTTTCTCTGACTGCTGTTTGCCCATCAGTACAGTGGGCAACGTGGCAACCATTTGTATCTCTCAGCAATGCCAGGACACTGGATGTTTGTACAGAGGCTCTTGGGATCTCTGGTTCATGTGTCCTCTCTAAGGGCTGAAGCCTTTGGTGGCTGTGAGGGCAGGGTATGGATCTGGTGGGGCTCCAGAAGGACATGGAGGCCCTTATTATCCTCCTTGAGCACCAATCTCCATGGCAGAACAGAGCTGCTTTCTCTTCTGTTTCCCAGCTTCTCCTATGACTGTTGATTTTACACTTTTTCTTATATATCTATATCTATATCTATATCTATATCTATATCTATATCTATATCTATATCTATATCTATATATATCTTTAAAGTGTTCATCACATAGTCTTGGCTTCAGAAGTCAATTTCTCTTGGTACAACATATTCCAGTGAGTTGTCTGATAATTAGGACAAGAATGTAATTGGCACATTTCTGCTTCAGGTGGGGCAATTAAGAAAATTTGGTGCTGAGAGCAGACACTGTTTTGACAAAGAAGAGTTGCTAAGACTCTACCAGTCTGGAGAAAAAAAAAAAAAAAAAGGCAGACAGTATTGCTAAATTATGCAACTTCTGAAGAAGTCTTTTGTTTGCCTAGTTGGTACTCTAGTCTTACAGTCAAAGAGCTGAAGCACAGTAATGAAAAAGATCATGTTGAAAATACCTTGTCTCATGCAATTCTCTCGCCTTGTCTTTCCAACCTGCACTGAATAAAAATGTTTTTTGCTTCTGGACAGATTATCAAATTTAAAGTGTATTAGCAGGCACCAGCTGTGTGGTGTAATTATTTGGCTGAATCTTCTGATGTTGGAAGAGAAAATCTGAGTTAATGGCTCAGATGCTCTCCTGCCTGGTTCTCTTATATGCCCCACCTTGCACCTGGTGCATCTGCACAGAGCAGGGATAAAGCAGCGGGAGGGCAGAGTGGGACTGCTGGGGACGTACAGCACAGAGGGACAGACAACTACATTTGCTGTAAGAGCTTTGTAGCAAAATATTAACCACTCTTTTAATAGTCCCATGTGAGGAAGGAAGAACTCAGTTGTATTTCTTTCCAGATGGCTGTAATGTTGTCACAGTAGTCAGGAAGGGCTGGCTTAGCTATCCAAAGACAGATGTCTAAAGTCGTTGGAGGTTCCCAAGTGATGAAGTTGTGTTTCTTGGATAATTTTCTGAGAGTGCCACAGTGCACCCCTTACCAGACTGCTGACCCCAGGGCTGGAGCAGGTGGGCAAGGGAGCAAGCTTGATTGGGATCAGCATGGTTTTGGGGGTTTATTGGTTAGCTTATTCGACTTCCCTGAGTTAAATGGTCAATGGCAAAATATGTTGGATTTTTAAATCAGTAATTCTTAGTGGTGGAGAGTAATTAAGAGCAGGGAGAGAGGTTCAGTGTATAAAGCAGTGGATGCTGAGGCTTTTCGCCTGCATTTCGTGTGGTTCTGGGCTTTTTTTTGGGCTTAGGCTCAGCCTTGTGGTCTGGCCTGACTGGTGCCCTGTGTGCAGGAACTGATTCTGTCTGCAGAGCTGGTCACACCTCCCACCTCCATGAGGGCCTAGAGAGCTCTGGTGTGTGTGGGGTTTAATCTGTCCTGGAAGGAGTCTTGTTCATGTGCACCAAAACAACTGAGTCTACAGGCAGTAAATAGGGGTGATTGAAAAGTTTGCTTTCCCCCTACATGACAGACATGAACCAAAATCCTAAAGTGAGAAGGGACATTTGAAGGTAGATCCTTATCTACCTCCAGTAACTTGAATGCTCTTCAAGTTTTGACTGAAGTTATATGATAGTTTAGACAATCTGTTTATCTCCCTATAAATTTAGAGACAGATGTTTTTTGCTGAAAAGGACAGTATGGACACCTCTGGACTATTTGCATTTTGAGGCACACTCTCTGACTGACAGATGCCAAGTGGGCTCTGCACAGAACCTGGCAGAATCACACAATTATTTTATAATAGCATATTCTGAATTCTGTTTAGTTGCCAATCTGACCCCATTCTTTGGTGGCATTTCTTTTTCCTCTTAAAGGTTTTGTTTTCTCTAGTCATGGGGGATGGAAATTTACCAAGCTGAAGCTTTGGAGAAGATCTCTGTTCTACCACTGAGGCCTTTGGGCAGGAAATTACAGAATAGGATGAGACTGGATATAGAATTGCAAAAGTTGGCAACCTTTGCATGTATATATTACAGGGATACCAGAGCAGTGTTTACAAGTATTGAAAAAGCCAAAAGGTTTTGACATACCAGCTCTTGACCTTCAAATATAAGCCTTTAGGAGCAGGGTACAGCATGTACACAGGCAGAGTTATTTTAATAATAATTTCCTTTTTTGTGCTCTTGCCCACCTTTGCCACACTTCTCTTGGTGAGAAAGGCTTTCAGTAGTAATAATTATAAAAGCAAAAGCTCCTCTGATACTCTGAACAGTAAGAAAATATCCAAACCCATACAGAGTACTGGATCAAGTTATTGCATGTGAAATCTTGTGCAAGTGCTACTTGCAGTCTGTTATTCCTGGCAAAAATATTTTTACAGTTAATAATGTAAAGAGTGGGCAAACCCTAAATCTGATATGAAATTTATTTGTTCTGCTGCAGAATTTGGAAAAGGGCCAACATGTTACATTGGAAATGCTGGTATGAAATTACCATGATACATCCATTTTGACTGTGTGTTGTAAATACCTACTGCTTGGTTAAAAGAACAGAGCGCTCAGCAGAGCACCTGTAGCTTTCTGTCACAAAAGAGGGCATCTGGAAATTCTAGGGTAAATTACATATGAAGAAAGGCAAAGGAGATTTTGTAAATAGTTCATTGATGTCAAATTGAGAAGAATCCAATAAAAAATGCACAGTCGGATCTACTTCTTGTTCCATGTGTTCTGCATCATTACCAAGAGAATGCCAAATATCCTTGTTCAGCAAATACAGAATTCTTGTTACAAGCTTTTACATCAAACACATATAAGAACACATTTCTGACCAGGTTAAGAGAGAGATTTATCAGAACCCTTCTTGCACCAAGATTAGAATCAGAGCTGCTAGTCCATTTATTAATTCTCAGGGAGTCTCCCATTTTGTCCCAGACTTTTCACATTAGGTACATATCACCCTTTTTTTTTTTTGTCTGGGTCAAAAAAATCTCATACCCTGTCTCAGTCAGAAAGCAACTTTGCTGGAAGTATTAACTATATGCCAGGATAGCACTGGAGGTAACCTTTGGTCAGCCTAACTAAAAAATGTTAGGTATTAGCAAAGAAAGCAGATCCTAGATGGGGGCTTATTTCATTAAGACTGTCTTGAACACATGGAATTAAAGTAGTTGTGGGTATTTTGTGTAGTTATCATGACCACAGCCATGAATACAAGAAAGGGCTCATAGAACACAGTGTTCTAAAACAGGGATGCACTTAAAGGCTTTCCATTTTTTTTCAATCTTGCAGTGTAATAAATTGGTAAAGAAAATGCAGCCTAATGTCTAGTGCAAGGTCCTGAGTGATGGGATGTCTCTATTTATTCCTGGCTCTGACACTGACTCTAGCACTCTTGCATGAGTCATTGCTTTACCTTTGAATGAGACGGCAATGAGAAAAACCAATTTTATCTACATAAAAAAGATGAAGTGATTTCACAAGGTTTAATTCTGCTTTTAAAACAGGTCTTGAAATATTATGGTAAAATATTGCAAAGAGATGTTGTTGTGCTTCAAAAGAAAAACAAACCCTACAAGAGTCATAGTTGTACTTGTTGACACAAAGTAACTCAGATATTGTGAAAAATCAACATTTCAGCTACAAATCACTGATCTAAGAGACTTTTAACTATAACTTACTATGGGATTTTATGTACATTCTACAGTGTTTTGAAAATGCATTTCTTTAGGTCACATATTTGTGAAAGCTGAAGATGGGTAAAGACAAATTTAAGGAGGGTTAAACACTGTTATTGAACACCAGTCTTCAGTTACTGAAAATAATGGTTTGGGTATCACCCTTTTGAATGCTTTAAGCTGTAATGCAGAGCAGGCAATAACCACTTTATGTGTCCTGTTTTCTAATGTGCTTTCTGCTGTGATCACTGCTGGCTGCTGAACCAGGTGGGTCTGCTGTCTGAGTACAGGGGGTCTCCCACTAGTGTGTATTTATACCTGTGTGCTGGCAAACACCACATCAGTGCAGTTCATCTGCTGCTTTCTTTGCACTGTATAATCTTCATAGACAAGGTAACAACTTGGTTACAAGAAGTTAGATAATTGAAAAGCCATGTTTGTACTGTGCCTTTTCAAAGAGACAATGTGCTAGAATACACACATCCCAGTATTCTGACTACCACCTCAGGGGGTTCAATTTTTGGACATTTCAGTCCATTTACTCTAACTGGGAGCCAGTCCTGAAACCAAGGAACAGTTTTGATCTTTTTTCCCCTCTCCTGCTTCCCTGCTACTGTTCAGCTTGGTTAGAAAACATTCAGAAAACAAAACCAAAATGGGCCTAAATTAAATTTGAAAAAATCCACAAGAAAAAATACTACTGTTATGGTACTGTTATGGTGGTTCTATTCAGAAGCTATTAGTTTGGAACACTGTTCTGGAAACAGCCAGGGAGGGACTTCCTCAAAGCTCTCAATTGCACAGTGTTTTTCCTATGGTGTATATGAATCTGAAATGGGAAGGACTCATAAGTCTTTAACAAATTGAATCCTACACAAGATTCACAGGATGCTTGAGAGAAGCACGAAATGGACTAGCTTATAAATCTGACCTAAATAACCAACAGTGAATCTTAGAGTAGACAGAAAGTGTCTAGGGGTAACAAAGTAGGCAGAAGTGCTTGCAAACTTATTCTAAATACCAATTGATTCCAGTTCTTCTCATAGCCTTCTGAATCAATCAGCATAGGCCAGGGAAATCTCTCTTTACAACACATTTATTCCAGCAGGATTCTGAACCTTAGTCAAAGTAGTAGGAGCTGAAGGCAAAATTGGAAGTGGAAGAAAATTCTGAACTAAAATTGTGGCCTCAAAACTGACCTGTTATAGTTTCAGTTTGGTACTGGCAAATGTAATATCATTTGTACCATGTTCTTTCTATAAAAAGGTAATAAAGGAGAGCTGGAAGTGGCTGTGGCAGGCACTGCCTATGTGGGAATGACCCCCCACCCAAACTCCAGAGGACACTGAGGGTGGCACAACTTGGCATAACAATCACTTTGAGATGTTCACCGAACAAGCTGCTACTTCTGTTGTTTTTCTATTGTGGCTCCTCCGACTTTTAACAGAAGGAGTGTCTTGAGCAGAATATAACCATGTGCGGGCATTGGGCAGAGATGTGTGCTGCTGCACAACCCCACGCTGGAGACAACAGCTGGGAGAGGTGACAGCCTTGGCTTGCCTGTCTCCCAGGGACACAGGGATATCCAAAGGAGCCCTCAGCCTGCCTCATGCAGGTGGATCAGAGGAGTGGTCAAGGGAACTGTTTAATGTCTCTCCCCTCATGACTGAGGAAATCTCTAATTTAAATTTCACATTATATTTTAAATGGCCAAATCCCTCTGTAGCCATATAGATGATCCATATCACTGCGTAACTGTATGTTTTATTTTTCTTTCAGTGGGACATTACCAAGCATTTAGAATCAAATGTTGTCTTAAATTTGTCGCTGGTTAGAGGTAGTTCAGACATGACTTCCTAAATGTGGACTACAATGGGAAGAGGGCACTGCCACTTTTTTTCATTTGCCTTTAGCAAGGACTTGTGAGGGTAGCTGATGTAAAAGGAACTATATAGAAACAGGAACCTGAGTCTGAAGGAAATCGTGTATTAAAATAACTTCATTATGAGCTGTTGTTAGCCCACTTCTTTCCAGAGTGTGACTCCACACACACATTTCAATGATTGATAAACAAAAAATATTTAGAATCAAAATAAATACTTGATATGCAGCAACGCAGCAGAAAATGGTTGGCAAAGGCACTGCACAAATAGTCTGGCAACAATATTACTCCTGCAAGCTTTGAACAAGCTGATAATTGGGACCATTTTCAACCATTCCTAGGTGCGCCCTTGGTTGTTTTTGAGGTAAGTTAATGTTCATCCTTGCACCTGGAAGTGAACCCAAGAAAAATATGTTTGGAATTAGTCAATAATCGAAACACTTGATGAAAAAACCTCCGACTGACCATGCTGGTTGTGCAGCTTTGTACAAACATTTATTTTTCCAGAGGCTGACGTGTATTGAACGTGGCTGACTGTTCTGCTCTCTTGCTTGTTTTACTCCTCAAGAGTCTCTTGTTCATCTGCTGTGCAAACACTCTTAAGTATCTCTTCTGATCTGTGCTCCTAAGACTTGCTGCAACTCCCCAAAGCTCTCCATTGCACATTGTTGCTCCCTTTATATCTTCCTTTTAACTGTTAGGGCAACAAGAGAAATTCAATAGTGTGATTAAGGCTGTGCCATCCCATTGGTTTTCTGAAAGGGAGTTAGTGAGGTTCAAGAGGGCTCAGGGAGTTAATGGTGTACCTGTGTTTGGGTGGTTTATGTCAGGTGATTGCATATGACTCCACTCATGACAGTCATCCTTAAAATTATTTTTAATGGTTTACTGAAGTTAAGGGAGAAGAAATAAGAATGTAGGTGAAGAACTTGACATATAAAGTATGAAATGTGTTTTTGACACATTTTCTGTCAAAAATAGTTTCCTTCCAGCACAGAAAAAAGTAATTGTAGGAGAATCCCTTGGTTGGTATTGAAAGCAGTATAAATAGTGCACTTCAGGAGGAAAAAAATATGTTTGTTTACATGGTTTGGAACTTATTTTTGAAGTTTGATCCTGCTTCCTTTTAGATAAAGCAAGACCAGGACACACCAATGAGAAGAAGTGACAGGGAGAAAATGTGTCGTGGTTTTCACTTACTGTGGAAAGGCATAGGCCCAGCTCTTAAAGCTTTTACCAGCATTACACTACTTAAGACATTGCTCCTATGTGGTCTCTCTAGGATCTGCAGCAGGAGCCAAGTTTTGTGTCTGTAATTTCCAAGGATATGGGACTGAGTTTTCCTAGGGGGCTGATGTCTCCTCTGGGTGCTTCACCCTGCCTGGCTGCTCTTCTCTGTAAACCTTGTCAGGAGTCCTCATAGCCAAAGTCTCACCCAGGCAGCCCTGGGAGGCTGAGAGGGACCAGCCAGAGTCTTCCAGTCATTTTTCATTCAGAGACAACATCAGCATTGCCAGCTGAGGAAACCTGCCCGTGAGCCTGGCTGCCACCATCTGTTTCACATGGCTGACATTTCTGGTTTTCATCCCACCAGTGGATGCATTTCTGCAACACACCTTGCTGAAATTCATCCTGCTTATGCTGTGTCTTTTATCTCCAGCTTGTGGTTGCTTGTGTTTGTAACTCTACAAAACAAGCTGGGACAGATCCCTCTCATATCGTGGCACGTGGGGAGTGGGTGCCGTGTAATTGCACCCTGCAGCTCTGATGGGGTTGCCTGAAAACAATTTCTTTCTCTTTACTCAAGGCTTACTTTTCTGCTGTGGCTCAAATACTGTTCCTATGGTTTAGAAGGAGTCACAGGGGTGACTTACACATTCATAGCAGGCAGGACTGTTTTCATGCTGAGTATGTGAGAATCCACAGCCCATGGTGGCCTCTTGCAGGCGGAGTGGGACTAGTTACGCACCAGCCTTACACATCCCAGATTCCTTAGGCTGGAAAGTAAGGCTGTAGGGCCCTCTTGTGGGAAGAAAACAGCAGTCCTGTTTGTTGTGAAATGTGTCTCTTCTGTGGTGAACACCTGCGGTGCACGTGCGTGTCACCTTTTGGAGAGTGGTGCTGGGACACGCGTTGCGTGACAGCACGAGCAACTTCAACAGTGCTCAAATCTGACTCCTACCTGCAAGCCTGGAAACGAGATAAGGTTGTGTTTACAAACTTCAGCCTGCGGCTGCTGACCTCTTCAGCTCTGTCCCTGATTTTTCAGAGCGCTTTTTTCTTTACCCTAGTCAGGGATGACAGCTCCTAAACCTAACCTCTCTTCCCCATTCAGCCAGGCCTTGTGGGGTGGCACTTTACCCATGTGTGGATGGGTTGAGTCTATGACATGGTCATGCCATGACCTGGGGACTTGCCACATCCCCTTCTCTCCTCCAGCTTCCGCTCACAGTTCCTCACTCGCCAGCCCAGCTGTGCTTCCACCAAGGACTAGTGCAGCTCTGTGCCTCTCCGACTTGCAATGCCCTCTCCTCTTTGCCACTGAGCTCCTGGCTCAGAAAGACTCTGGCATGACTTCTTGGAGGCTTCAAACACTTTTTGTATCTTAGTGCCTGGTTCAAGGAAAGGGAGGCCTCACCTTGGCATGGAGTGTTATTCGTGTGTTTAGAGCAGCTGGCTGCCAGCAGTGAAGTATGCTGAAGCTGGGGCCCACAGGGAGACAGAATTAGGCAGGCACCTGCTTTCTGTCAGATCTGCAGACAGGAGATGTCAGTTTTTAGCTCCTGAACATGCCTGAAAAGCCAATGAGAGGAGCTCTGTCTGGTTTCATCCGGGCAGGCAGTGGCAGGAGTTGGATGTTGGATCCTTTGGAGCCACATTAAGGTGGCTGATGGAGTGGTGACAGGCAAGGTGTGACAGCAATTCCAAAATCTTTGACCCAAGCCTTGCGGAGCTTCTCAGCACAAAACTTTCCATGCTGATCATCCCAAGAGTATTTGAGTACCTTACTCTGTCTCTCTTAGTCACATCCAGGAGCTCTGGACCTTTTCCTACAGGCCAAGATCCATTTCTGACATCAAACACTCTTCTTTGAGGAAGGATGATGCCTATTTGCTATTCAGCACTCTGACAGATGAATGGTACAAGAACAAAGCAAAACAACAACCAACCCATCTAAAGCTCAGGTTAGGAGAAAGAAAATTGTCATCATTATGTCATTTTTATTGCTAAATTGATAGGTATTTGTGTATTTTCAGCTTCTCTTCTCCTCTCAGTCCGTATCTGCCTCTTGTCACAGCTTTATGACCTCAGGCATCCCATCTATTTAGCAGTAGCAAACTCCTAAATTACATTCCAGTAACACACTTTCTTTAATACATACAATTAAAAATTTATGCTACAGTTATCTCAAATATGTAACTTAATAATACACAAACCAATGAAGAAAATTCTTGTAATTAGTTACATTACTGCAAAATCTAAGAACCAAAAATATCAGAAGTGAGATACTGTGAATATAATTGGAAAGTATAGCATGTATATAAACCCCAGTTTCAGAATAATTTATACAATAGAAGTTTTTATCCTTCTAAGATTACTTTCTGGACTTCCATTTTAATTTTTTTCTGATGTCAAAATGACTGATTTGGATTAATTTTTTATGCAGAAATAGCCAAACTCATAAATCAGAGTGGGTCAGTGTTGTAGTTAGATCTTCTATTGGTTTATTAAAAATGTTATTAATGTGTTCTAAAATCTACTTCGCCCTAATAGAGGCAGTTTTTCTAGATAAAGGATTGTCTGAATATTTCCTACTGTTTTGGGAGGATGTAGAAGCTAAAAAGATGTCTCTTAAAAGAGTTGATGAAAATTGGCAAACCATCGATAATTTGGAGAGGAATCATTCAAGAGAGGAGGTTATTTATTATAAGAAAATCTGGTGGATTTGTATGGATTTACAAGGCTTTTAGGAGAAAACCATGTGTTTTTGTAGACTATGTTACCCTTGTGTCTTGGGGTGACTTTGTGATGTGTATCCTCTATCGCCTGCTCTATGCCCAGACACGAATCCTGTGCCTTTTCTGTAGCTTTAAGGCAGACCTTTAAGAGAGGAGGGGGAAGCTGGCAGAATTTCTTGTGCGCTGTGTTCAAAACAGAGGTAACTCGCTCGCCTCTCCTCAGCTTGGCTCTCTGCAGCAGGGACGAGAGTGGCATTCTCCTGCTTTCTAGCTAGCTTCTTGTTCATTATCTAAAGCAAGGAGTTTTCCTGGAACTTTGGCTTCTTCTTCTTCTTCTCTTCTGGACTGTTCAACAACACCAAAGCACTGGCTGGAAGACCCTACACCTCGGCCCGGAGGGGCCCGCGCCGACCCAGCTCCGGAGAGGAGACCGAGACCACCCCCACAGAAAGGACTCGAAATCTACGCAGGTTCTCTCCACAGTGAGAGGTTCTGTTATTTAGCATTATTCTCTTCCCGTGCCTGCCGTGCACTGTGTTAAATAAATAGAGTTTTTTTTCCCCTTTCACTTTCCTCTGAGGAATTTCTTCCCAAACCTCGTGGGAGAGGGGTGGCTGGAACCTGCCTTCTACCAGAGGACCTTCACTTTTGGACATTCCTCCAAATTTGTCTCAAACCGGGACACCTTGCCACGGAATCCATGAAAGCAGAAATTGTGAACACGAGGTTTTATAGTTTAAGTAACGCTGGATAGGAGTATGCTGAGAGTTTTGAGGGGAATATTGCTGCTTTTGGAACAAAAGGTATTGATGATCTATTGAAGAAGCCTATTGAACCCAGAGCACTGAAATGCACTGTGTGTGCTCCTGACATGGACCCTGAACCTCACAAACTGGAGTAAAAGGCCAAAAGACAGCAAACTCTTCATCACCTCCAGCAGCAAAGAAATACAAATCACAAGGTCTGAAGCAAGAACAGGACCTCAGGAAAAGCCTAGTAATATTACACAAAACCTGTTGCTGACTGGATGCCTCTCTGAATTGTCTTGATTGTGAGATTACCACAAACTAAACTAAACAAAAAAGAATCTTTAGTTTCTTATGTGGTATGCTAAACATGAAGTCTTGGATTCTAAAAAAGTAACATGACTTAGGAGACTAGTGCTATTTGAATTAGCAATAAGTAGGAAGAAGGATCAGGTAACCTGTTGCTCTGATCTGGGGGCAATAATCTACAATACTGCAAAATCCCAAATCTGTATAGCTTTTGTAGAGTCTTACATTTATTTTGTGCAATGTGTAAGATGTCAGAAGAAGAAACTCAATTCACCTTAATTCCATTCTCTCCCTTCAGGACAAAGGGTGCTTTCAGTTCACATAAAATTTTAGTCAAAGCACGCTGTGGAAATCAAACAGAATTTAATTTTTGAAACATCCTTTGAACTGAGGTCCTGTGTTAGCTGCATGTCTTGTGATCTGTATCTTTTTGTTGCTGAAGGAAGTGCACTTAGAGAGCTGATAGAACATTTTGGTTTTTCTTTCTGCAATTAGTTCTTTGCTAGACCTGCCTTATACCTAACAGGCAATGGCAAAGCTTTAAGAGTCCTGTTAGTCTTATTCCACCTATGCCTTGCTGGCAAAATCCCCAGTTTTCCAGGCTGCTGGTAGTTAGTAATTTGCTTTGTGTGCCCTTTTCAGCCATCCCAAGTGTTAAGAATTGCATTCCAAATCCGTGGTTGTAATGGAGATCCAGGTTATGAAACTGTTCCACAAGTATATATTTAGAGCCAATACAGCAAAGGACTAAAAGTGTGTCTAAATCAAAATATGGCAAGGCAGCACCACCCAGAGGTACTGGAGCTGTCTTGGAACAAGCAAATGCTGTGCTGGAAGCAGGATAGCCATGGCAGCACAGTGGTCTCCTGGGGACATCTTAGCTCTGTTGGGGACATATATGTTACCCTCGTGACAATGTTTTTGGAATCTGGTGCATTTCCCTGATCATTCCCACTAAGTTGTTTCAGAGCTAGTCTAGGTAGTGCTGCATAGCCTTGTAGGTATGATTTCTGTGCATGTATTCTCCTCCCTACACCCCAAAGCTAAACAATGTATTATTGGGCTGAGGTGGGATATTACTGTCTGATTTTCAGCATTGCTGCTTAAAACATGCACCCATTTTAACTGGAAAGGTGGTGCTGAAAATGATATCCAGAGCACACAATACTTCACTGTTGAAATTAGCGCGTGTTTCACTGTTGATTTCCACTGGGGAAAAGCAAGGGTCCCAGCAGTGTCACTGCAATATTACTCTAAGATAGTGGTAGGTAGCTGCAGGCAGTGTGATTTGGAAGAACAAATTTGAGCAGACAGGGGTTAGATCAATATATGAAGGATGATTATCTTGGTCAGTACAGTATTTTCCATAGCCTAATGCAATCTAAACAATCTCTAAATATATCACAGACTGTGAAATTTCAATTCCTGTCCTGTCAGCCTGTTCATGTGAAGATGGATGACATGCCTGATGAAGATCCAGGGCCTGATCCTCCTGCTGCTGAAGTAACTAATAAATCACCCATTAACTTCAGAGAACCCCCAAAATAATCACTTTGTTAAATTGCTCATTTAAACCTTTACAGGTGTAATGTGTTCACAGCAGCTGCATGGGCACAGGCCTCCTCCCCAAAGGACAGGAACATCTCTGCAAGTATTTGGAAATTAAAAAACAAGCCAAAAAGAAATGAAGCTGATTCTCAGAAAGGGAGGCTGCTATTTTAGGCAGTCCTTGACTAGGACAGACAGCACAGGAACTCTGTGGAAGTTGTTTATTGCAACACTTTTATGTGGGGATGGTGCTCTCAGATGTGTGCACTGCACCCCCTCGCCTATGGCCAGGTGTGTGCTCAGAGGAGAGAGACACTGCTGGACAGCAAAATATTCATCTGGGATGACATAAAGTTAAAGAATGAGAAACTGGACAAAATTTGGCTTTTACATTGAGAAGAAGTTTGCCTGCAACTCAGTTGTGTTTTTGCAGGAAAGGTGACCATCAGGACTGCGGGCTCAGACAGCCCGGTGTCCAAGGAGGGTGCAGACTGGGACCAGGTTTTGGGGTGGTATCCCTGGGTTATTTGTACCTCTCTGGGAAGAAATATTTCTCTTGATCCAGGTGCAATACCGCAGCCAGAATGATAATAAGCTTCCATCACAAACTCACTGCAGATCTGCCCAGCAGGTTATAGGCTGGAACTGCAATTCCAGCTGCAGCCACCTCTGCTTTGCCCTCATTGTAATCACATACATATGGGCCTCTAATGGTGTATTGTAGTGAATAAATGTTTTTCCAAACTAAAAAAAAAAAAACAAACATCAATATGATAGAGGTTAAACTTTCAGGTATAAATAAGTCTTTTAAATAAAAGCTTTAAACCTCTTTTGCATTGCTTGCAGGAATTTATTCTGACTATTACTAAACCTTTGGTGCCTTAATTATAGTAATAATTTAAATCTCTACTTTTACTGAGGCCAGTTACTTAAGACTTAAAAGCGCTACAAACAACTTTGGATGCCTGTAAGGCTTCAAGAGATATTTTCCTTATCATAACAATACAGTCTTTTTTATTTCTCAATTCCAAAATGCTATGAAATATTGCCAAATTTTGCAAAATTTGAGAAGAAGAAAGTTTAGCTGAAATCTCAGCTAGGAAATACCAGTCACTATTCACCTTTTTGGTATATAATCAAGTGACTAAATAATGGATTTAAGAAATCTGGGGCAAATGGGCTACTAGATCACTAAGACATGTGTGACCTGCTCTGGGCAAAATCAGCATCCTGGTTTGAAAGAATCTGGTTTTATTTGGAAAGTTTAAACTCACTTTGAGAGAGGAAATTTTGGTCTGAAGCAATCTGCCATTGTTTAAGAATGGACTTAGTGCACTGGCTAATGAGTTGTCTATTTAGCTGCAGTTTACATTCATTTTACTTTGGTCTTGCAAAAAGGTTAAATCAAATTGTCCATATCTGCCATGTGCTGGATTACTCCCCATGCACGCTGTTATTTCTACAATGACAGTTGGGTGATGTCATGTCTACTTTGTTCTTTGGGCATTCTTCCTCACATCTGGTATTTTGGGAAGAACTTAACATTCACTAAACCAGCAACAGATTACTCTAACATCTAATTCTCCTTGTACAGCTAAGGCTCTGATCCTATGAAGATTTATTCATGTGCTTGCTTTCATGTACAATGAGTTATCCCACAGAACTTCAAAATGAACAATGTTATGCTTATGCATAAGTGCTAGAAGGATTTGTGCCTAAATAATGAAACTAAATGCTGGCAGTATACAATTATCCATAAGATTCAGCTATAAACACAGCAGAATTCATCTCCAAAATAAATGCAGGAAATGGAATAAAATGGAAAAGTCTGTGAGAGTATTTTTACTTTGCCTCATTTACAGCAATTTTGCACTGTTAATAATAACCAAACTGGTAATCTAAATTGCCTGCTGCTTGTACTGTAGATGAACTCTGGCACATAATTGGGTTTCTGCATCCATTTAGACACTTAATATTGTGAATAGATGTTAAAAGTGAAAGAGGGTGGAATAAAAGGCCTCTAAATAATGTCAGTGCCCTTTGAAGACTCCAATTTATTGTTACCAGCCTTCCATTGCTTTAAGAAAATTAGTGGACATGATTCTCACCATATGCACCGTCCACTGCCTTCAGAATTACTCTAACATTGCCAGTCTAGATATATTTTGTCACTTACATGTCCTCAGTCATCAGGTATTACATCAATTTGGGTTTATCCAGAGTTGGACAAATTACAGAATTTCAAGTTGGCAGACAATAATAGCTATTGCTCGAAAATACAAAATGAGCTGGAACTTTGAAACCAAAAATTGCTCACAGAGATCCTGTGGTGTGAAAGAAGGTGGTGGTTTTGCTTCTTTTCCCACTGCCAAGAGAGAAGTGTTGGTTGAAGGCACAGGCTCCAGAGGTCTCCAGATTGACTCTCCTCCAAATTCCCTGGACAGGATAAAACACTTCCTCGTTCCTGGATGACCATCTTCTGATTTTAAGGCTGGTATGGTAGGCTGTGAAGTTTTAAGATCAAGACAATTTCCTTTCCTTGAATGGACCAGCAGAGCTTGTGCAGCTACTTCCAGCTTCAGCACCCTGGTTCTGCCCTGTGAACGTGGGCAGGTGGAGCCTTGTGGCTGGAGCCAGGACGTCGTGGTTCTCAGGCAGCCGAATTCACAGCACTGCCCTCTCTCATCCCAGAGGCACCACTCGAGGGGCCCATGGCCAAGGGGTTCCCAGCTGCCCTGGAGACCTGAGGGGGCCCCAAGGTCTCCAAGGGCAAACAGTCCCATGCCTTGGCTCTGGAGGGCAGGGCTGGGGAGATGTACATGCCTGAGTCTCTCCAGCTTCTTGTAGAAGCCCTGAGTCCTTGCCATTACTCTCTGAAACTACACAAATTTCTGTGGGTGGGTTGCCTGAGGTCTACCAAGAGCCTAAGAAACTTGAGGTATTTCAGTTGAAGGATTTCAGTCAAACCTCAGCTTTTTAAATGAATTTCAACAAAACTTTTCTGACCTGTTCTAGTTACGGCATGTGATAGAAAGCTAGTACAGACTCAGAAAATACATTCTAGAAAAAAGAAAAGAATATGATTTAAAAAAACCCCACTGTATTAAATTAGGAAGGGTGAAGTATTGTGTTTTGGTGTTTTTCAATAGGAACTGGTTACAGGCAACGAAATGTTTCCTGTTTAAGGACAATATGCACAAAGACCAAGCATTTCTAAACAATAAACAACATTCAAATTGATGGTTAACGCAAATGTCTTGAAGACAGCTTTTCTAGAATATATATGATAGAGTAAATAGTTTATTAGCTTTCTAGGAAGTAAAGATATTTAGAGATATTTTGTATTTCTAAGCTCTACTTGACTCTGAATTTTTGAACCAAGGTAAAATTAACCAGAAGAGAGGCATCCATACTTTTCCTCTTGGGTATTTCATAAGAAGAAGCAGGAGGGTTGGTGTGTTTCTCAGGTTAGGTCTCTGTGGTTTTGGGCTCACTGATCACCCCATGGAGTCTCTGAGGCTGCAGGTGCTGTGTGATGGGTCAGCTCAGAGCACAGGTGAGGCAGATGTGTGTTCTTCCCTAATCACTCATAACTTATGTGAACCTAACTTATCTATGTAGTTTTCAGTTATCTGAGTTCTCTCTGATCTGCTCTTTCCTTAATCTGCCACCAGGCCAGTTGCAGTGGTTGACCACAGGTTTGCTGTCTGGTGAGAGCCAGCTGAGCAGGTCAAGCCATACAGATATTGTTTGTTGATACCTTTTGTTCCTGGCTTTTCCTTTTTCTGAGGGTAGCAATACCATTTTCATTACCTTCCTCAAACTATCTAATAGATATATATTTCTTCTTATCCTACTTGCTAATTGCACCTGTGTTGATTTTCATATCTTTGTGTGCTTCTGCTTTGTCCTTGTCTTTAGCTGTTTCTATGCTTTGCTGTTTGGTTCCTCTTTGAGTTATTGAGAACCTCTGAGTGTCTTGTTTGTTTCCTTTGCCTTTTCTGCTTTTGTCTTTTCTTCAGGATACTTTATTCCAATGCTTCTAATTTTCTCTTTCCTTTACATGTATTCCTACAGAATGTTAACTGCCAGCTTCCTGAATTTATTCTGCTGACTTTTCCTGAAGGATTTTATTCTATGTATCTTCTACAAGAGACCCCCTAACCCTTCCTAGTCACTCTAACCTCCTGCCTACAACTTTCATGACTTCCCTGCTAGTGAAAAGCAGATCTAAAAGAGCCTGTTTTCCAGATGTATTTTCTAAAATTTACACACAACACCTGCTGGGAAGTCTGGGGGAAATTCCTCGAACCCCACAGAGATATACGTGAGCAAATGAATGTAGGCACAGATCATGGTCTGATTTTCTTTATGGATTTATGTATTAAAGGCAGTATTAAATAGGAATTTGTTGTAAGCAGCACTTGTAAAGAGTAATTTTTTTTACATCCCATCCTAAACTGGCATCTGAATCAATGAATAATGTGCCTGTTTCTCACCAGAGAGTACCAGGCAAGCCATGGGTTGCTAGTTCATTGTATTATTTCCTTATATTAGGAGATAAGGGGTAACATCCCAATTTCCATACCAAGTGTATAATTTACTAATAAAACTTTGAAAGCTTTTGTTGACCCTCTGACTTTTGTCATTCGTTTTGATCACAAGCATCTAGGAATCTTAGGAATTCCCACCTTAAGAGTGGGAATGCCACATATATACCTGAAAGAAGAGTCCCATTAACACCCAGCCTTGTGTTTTGCATGGCTGTTTGCTGTAGAGAAAGAAAAACATCATCCATCCAGTGCCAGGTTTGGTGTAGAGGTCCACTCATCTCCCTGTGTGTTGGTTCAGTGGTTGCAGCCCATTTCTCATGGGTAAGATCCTGGTCTCAAAGACCTCCTTGACCTTTTCATGGTCGTGCTGCTGCATAAAATGACGTAGAAAACAAAGCTCTGTGTTGAGAAATTATCACCTTCTCAACATTGCTGTCCATCTGGAAGAGAAGGCCAAGGCTTGACCAGATTAGTTGTTCTATACTATGATTTCTTCATTTGTGTCTGATTCATTTCAGTGGCTGCTGAAGGCACTGATTGTCTTGTGTTCAACAGGTCCTTTGAACCTACACAAGCCACGTTCAAGGGAAGTGAGAGCCAAAAGCCATTACAGTGTTGATCCCAAGGCTGTTGTCAGAGTTGGAACAAGTCCCACTTGAATGTAATTTCTTCTTAGCATAAGGACTCACTTCTTGGGAACAAACCCAAGTGCTGTCAGACTATAAGACAATTGACTTTTCTGCTTACACTGTAATTAATGTTATTGAAATCTCAGAAAAGAAAGCAAAGAAAGCACAAAACATTCAAGTTTAGGACTAGCCACCTTTTTTTCACTGCTTATCTCAAGGGATGTGAATCCATTAGAAATAAGGTTCCAGATGCCAAAACCAATAAAAATGCAGACTTTAAGGTCTAGCCAAATTGTGGTTAAAGTTATTTCTCTGTGGATCACACTCAGTCATTAATTTTAAGGCTGGACGTTCTCCAAACCCTGTGGTTTCTTTGCAACAAGGGGTAAGATCCCAGTGATTAGATGCCTTACATTTCACTATTTTTTCTAATATATCCAGTTGAATTACAGTTAGAACGTCATCATTCTGTTTCTTTCTGATGAAAAAACAAGAGTACTGTAAACTTGTTGAAAATGGACATTCAAAACATTCAAACATTCAAAACTGAGCAAAGCAGTTTAGATGATATAAATAAGTATAGCTTAACTGTATGCATCATGTATATGTGATGTGGTCTTCTAGGATTTTCATCTTTATAGGTAGAAAAGTGCTGTGGTTAATTGCTTTTAACATAATTAAATTCACAGGAAATAATTTTATTTCAGTATGGATTGCCAGGAGAAGATGAGTCTTTTGGAGAGCATAGGTCAAGCAGCACATGAAAAACTTGTACTTTTGTATAAAACTTTGTGTGAAGTGCTATACTCTTCAGAGACATTTGCATAAAGAACTCATTTTAAAAAATTACAAAAACCCAGCAGAACTGTGTACTTCCACAGCACAAGTAATCCTTTATAAAAGACTGTCCACAAAATTAGTCATATTAATAGATGCTACTGAAAAGCATAAGGAAGGCTTATAGTTACTTTATTTTTTTTTTAATACACTGAGCCAGTAGAAGTAATTTATATTGTAAACTTCAAAAGAATATAGTTAAGAGAAACATAGGTCTCTCTGTTGAGAAGTGTAGCAATTTAATGACAAAATTATTTTACAGATTATTTTGGTATAGGCTTTTTTTGGAAAGACCAAGGTTATGTTGAACTTATATTTAAAAGCCTGAGATACCTTGCTCAGGACTTTTTCAAAAATACTCCTTGACTTCTTCTTGCAATCCTTATATTGTATGAGAAAATGGCCTTTAAGTGAATCTAAAGATATTCAGTCACATTAAATATTACAACCTTAAGCTAAAACTTCTTCAAGAATAGTAAAGTTTTACTCAGAAAATTGATCACTGCAGTGTAGGGAGTATCTTCATGAGAACCCTTCTTATACTCCTAAACTCTTATATCCATAAACATTTCCTAAGTTTGCTGATGGCCACTACAGTAGAAAGCACATTACGTGAAATAGGTCTTGATCCGACTACTGTGGATTTCTGCACAAGAGAAGTCCTGCTCCTGCTGAGATCAGTGCTTAAATTCCAACCCAAATCAGATGAACCCTCAGAAAATCCTGGTATGGCTTTTGGGGTGTCTGTGCATCCAGGATACACTGAATGCCATGAGCACCACAAACAAGCAGCAGCATAACCTGTATGCTCTGGACAAATTTGTAGGATTGCCCTGTCCTCTCCCACGTTAAAGAAAATTCAGGGGTGTCTCCTTTCCTTGCAAAATCATACCTGAGCTCACTGCAGTGCTTGGTGCGAATCCCCCGGACACCACTGGGCCAAAACATATGGCTCCACTACCAGCCTCTCCTGACCCTGCAGCTGCCTGGGCTGTCCTCACCTTCCCTTGGCCTGGTGCCTGGTGAACAGCTCCACAACATTTCCATGTTGCAGATACTCCATAGCTGTGCCACTTGCTCCAGTGGAGGTTAGCCCAGAGCCTTTCCCACTGCCCACATCCCTTCTGTTTCTAAAAAATTACCTTCACTCAAACGAGTTGAGTTGAATTTGAGACTCATGCTCAGCTTTGAACAGCCAGACATCAGCCGGATTATGAAAGACCTTTTATAATACTTCCCTGTATCTCTGGTGGTATTATTTTCTTCTTTTTTTTAGCCCCATAGTGATTTAAAAACTAAAAAAAAAGAGTCATAGCTATTATTACACACCACATAATATGCAAAGTATCCTCTACAAAGCAGTTCAATTACTTCTGTATATGTGTCAAATGCTTAACTGTTTTTTAAGAACTGTTACAGCCTGGGAAATAATGGCTGGATATTTTAAAATCTTTTATTCACTCGATAGTCTAGGAAATAGTTTTTATGTAAAATAACTGTATAGAGTTATTTTACTGTCAATATAAACTATAACATACATTGAAATTAAATTGGACTAAATTATTTTGGGCACAAAAATAGGAAGTAGACTTTTAATTTCAGGGAGGACCATTACAGACCCCAGCTTGATCCTGTCAGTGTACTGATTTTGAACTTGTAGGAGCATGTGGAACTCCCTATAAGGTGAGGCCACAGGTCATTTGACTAATTTTTTATTTTCATTTTCCAGGTGGGTAAACCACAGGGCTTTCATGAAGTAGGAAAGTCTTGAACAGCTAATTAGACCAAGGCTTTCTAAAGGAACCAATCATTTAGCTAAGCCATTTGGGAGAGATTTGCTTACCTAGGCTTCAAGTGCTGCAGGTTTTGAGTTCCCCTCTTGCAGGAGCTCCCTTGCAGATACATGTGAATACCATAAAAGTGGTATTAGCCTTTTTTAGAAGTTTTAAAACTTAAAAGTTTTGCTTTTAAGTTTGGATATCTCTGTTACTGAGCAGATTGTAAGACCCAGTTGATGCTGAGCCATTTTTTACACCACTTATTTTTTGAGTTGGAACAATATGACTAGAGGAAGGAAGGTTGAACATCTCTGTAATACAGACTCACACTGGATGATTTATGAGCAATGTGTGGGGTAAGATTTTAGAGAAATATAAATTATACCTGTTCATCATGTTGACTTCGTTTAATGTTTCCCACGTGTTACTATGACAACATTCATGGGATATATATTTTAATTTCTGTTGCACAGAGGAAGTGTGTCAGGTCTGCACATTTCTATTGGTTTTATGGCTGAGTGCTGTGTCTAATGCAGGTTGTAAATCTTCTTGGAAATATATATAAGAGGGTTTTCATCACAGTGGCTCTCCTGGCAATTCTGAAGCTTTTAATAAGCATAATTTAAATTTAAAAAGAACACTTACACCCCCTGTGATGCGGAGACTTCTAAAGCGGGGGTAGCAAATGCTGTGCAGAAAAGCGGGAGCTTCATGCTAACAATTGCTGAACGTGTTACATAGTTAAACACATTGTTAAAACTCTTACTTCAATAAAACTCTAAAAAATGTCTTGTGGCCAACAGTTAAGTTCCTGTTTTCCATATAGTGGGTAGAGGATACTTTTTAAACTTTTTTATTTCTTGTGCAAAAAATGGGTTAAAAAGTTCTTTATAGTTCTCTAAACACATTTTCCGTAGGACCTTGAGAGTTTTCATGACAGTGAGATTTTTCTTTAAAAATTAGTTGTAAAAATTAGGTGGAAATTTCTGAATTGGGTTAGACAGGCTCAGTTTCTGGACCACAAGCCATTGTTCTACATGGCAATTAGTTTGCATATGCATCTGAAACCAGTGCTGAGAAAAGTGACAGTGAGTTGTGCTGATAAGTGGTTTAATGGAATTATTCAGCAGGCCAAAACCCATTAATCACAGGGAAAAGTCTCCTTGTGATACTTCAGTATATAGTTAAACAAGACTCCATTTATTTATTTACTTTGCAGTGTAATTTTTTTTCATCAGAGTGGGAACATTAACTTCAGAGATTCCTGTGAAAAGTAAAATCTACTCCCAATCACGAAGTTAGAACTAAAACATAATTACTCATAAAGAATGAAAACTTTTAGTCATTTCCTGTAATTTCACCACCAAATTAAATTTTTGCCTTGCAGTACTGCTATAAAAAAACATCACTCCCATCTCACACATACTAAGTGGAACTCCCTACATGAAGGTGCCATTCTCACTTTTCCTGTTCTAATACGCCTATGTTTATAAAGGCAAGGATAAAATCCACATCCCATTAGTCTACTTCTTCCAGACTATTTTTTAGTATCACTCATCTTGTCCTTTTAGCTTCTGTAGCTTTTGCACTTGGACAGCTAATAATCAATTTGTTTAGGACAATTTGTTTAGGACAAATAGCTGCAGCTGTTGATTTATATTCACATATACTATTGACTATATTGCTATAATGGTACACAGGTCCCGGTATTTTGCTTGTGTTTGGTGCCTGCAGCCCATGCTGTGCTATACCTCTGGGTATACCACTGCAGCTGGATTCTGTTCTGTGATAACTTTATCACTTCTTGTAAAGTTGTGGCATTTCTAAAAAGCGTCTCTTGGGGGGAATTTACACCCTAGAAATTCCTGACAAATATAGTTAGCAAATGGCTTTCTGAATCCCCTGAAATATTCCCCACCTGACCTTCCACCAGCGGGAAGTGCCACAGCTTGAAGATTAGCTGATGCTTCACCACTGCACCAGAAACAGCTCAGAGGCCACCTGGGAAACATGAGTGACCTCCCATATGCTACCCACTGCTGCTTGGAGAACGGCTGCTATCGGCAGGAATAACAAATTCTGAGTCCAGCTAACTCACTACCCAGCTGGGGCAGAGCTTTTTATAAAAGACTGTGCTTTTATTGTGATTCTGAAAGTGCAGGCATGCTGCTAAGCTTCCATTTCAGGCTCTGTGACCTGCCTGGGATCTCCTGTTTGACGTGGACTGTTAGGAAAGTCCTTTCCTGGAGTCCAGCAGAATATAGGCAGAAATCTGTGACCTTGTTTCTTCACAATGCCAGCTGCTGGGACATGCCTTCTTTGTCCTCTGCAGCAAAACTGTGAAGTATAAATCATTCTATGGCCTACCTTTCAGCTTATGCCTGGCCTGTTTGGATTGTTGCAGATGTTCCAAATTCATCCTGGACTTTGAGACTTTTTCTCCTCATTTGGAAAGTTATACCAGCTTCTTTTTGAAGTTGTTCTTCATTTGGTAACACCAGATAAACTGACAAGACAGGATGGGAGAAAAACTTTGCCCAGAATTTCACAATTTTTTCATAAGAATATAGGCACTAATTTCCCATGTGATTTTCGGGCATACCAGGCTCACATAAAAGGCCAGAATATGTGCAACTCCTTTGTGTAACATACCCAGACCCAAATTGCAAGTGTATGCCAAAGCACAAAGGGCAGATTTAAGTGGGAGAACTTGAGTCGGGTCTGTAAATCCTGTCTGTAGAGAACTTTTATAGACATAGCTGGAAAGGGAACAAAATTTTGTTAGGGTTGTTTCATCACTTGTGCTGTGGGGAAACACTGGGGATAAATTTATATATATATTCCACTGGAGTTCCTGCAAAAACCAGTGGTGCTTTTAACTGTGTTAAATGGTGTAGGAAGAAAAAAAGTGAAATGAATGAACATACTGATGTGTATTTTCTCCAAAGAATATGCTGAAATTGCAAAGGACTACATTACAACATATATTTCTGTTTTTTCTAAGGGATCATTGCAAATATATGATAATATTGCTAAGCATTTCTCAGACGTCCTGAGTGCATATCACACAGCTTAAATTTGGCAGAGAAGTAGGAACAGGGAGAAGTAAACTTCAGTCAGTTTGTCATATTGTCCATGATGGAAAGAGAATTTCTAAAGCATGTAAGAGATTTTGGTAAAACAATTCATTGGAAATCTGTCTGATAATTCCCTGTCCCCCATTTACCATGTCAGTGCAAGGAGAAACCTAGAAGCTTTCATTGTTGGTATTTCAGAAGGTTCACATTCCTTTACTGCATGGTGGTAGGGAAACAAAGGCATGGTTTTAGCAAAGAATATTGCCTTCATGAGGTTTCATTATTAGTGTCAAGTGTAGTGGCAGCTATCTGAAATAGCTTGTTTAGCTCTCCTACTTAGCACTGGAGCCACATCAGGCTAAATGCATTCTGCCCTTTCCTGATTCTGCAGCCCCAGCAGCCCTAGGGGCCACTGCAATTTGTAAAGGAAGCCAGCTGGAAATGTCGGGCACAAAACTTTCTAAGGCAGAGTATGAGTATTTTAGTTCAGAATGTGCCTAAATTCAAAGAAACAGAAAAAACACTGTGTGCATTTTTTTCTGACTCTGAAACTTGGGTAGAATGTGGGAAAATGAGAAGGACCTAATCTCCAACCAAGAGCAAATTTAGGCACTGTGAAGAAATACAAAGTAATGAAACCAAAAAGATGATCCCAAAGCAGAGTTCCTTGCTTTTATAGACAGTGTACAGGTTACAGTGGGAGATGATAGGTAAGTGCCTCACAGGGATGGAAGGAAAATAGCAAATAATGAATTTACTGCAGTGATATTCTCTGCCACAGCCCCACTGCTGGTGGACTGTGATCAGTTTTACAGTTGTGAACAAAAAATGGCACAAAAGTCTGAAGGCTGAGTTTGTGACAAATAATTAGCATCTTACGGAAGCACCATGTAGGATGCAAAATGTACTTACCATCGTTTCAAATAATTTTGTGACTAACAACATTGTAAAAGTGCATACGAAATTTACATGCCTCTCAAGGATGTGTTTCACAGTAGTGGTTTTAGACTCGATGCTATAATTTTTCAACTCCATGAGTGAAGCAAATTGATTGGTAATGTGATACAGTCACCAGAACCATGACCACATTTACGACTTTTCCCACACCACACGACTTTTCCTCAGCTGATAACACCATAGCTTATGGTGGATTTCTGCTCAACTCAATGCAGAAAAGAAGACTAAGTTTGGAAAGCAAATGGAAAGGAGTCCAACATAATGAAAACACATCTTCATCCAAGTTTGGACGCTGAGCAGAAGTATGGGGAGGATAAAAAAGGCCACATATATCTTGACAATAAGTTTGAGAGATGTGTTTCAGGCGCCTAGGTGTGACTTCTGGTTGAAGGAACCTTAGCATTAAGATCTGTGTAGGACTGGCCAAGCATCTTTCATCTTTTTTTTTCTGCTAATGTTTGTTGGCTTAGTTAAGGTCTCCCTGAACTGTATCTGTCCTGCTTTCACAGCAGAACTGTACAGTGCCAGCTATGTTGCTGTCACAGCTGGGAAATAATTGTCTGAAACAGTCTCAGTAGATTCAGCTGGTGGACAGATAGCTTAACTGACCAACAGACACGAGAGAGGTTGTCCATCTGTTCCCTGGATTATGGATTAGGTGTCTCAATGAGACTGTCATTGATAAGTCCAATGCATTTCCTGCACTTTGAGGTCTAAATCAGGGGTTTGGATTTAGATGAATGAGTCACTGTTTTTAAAATGCTGGGTTGTGTCTGGCACTGATACACTGACCTAGTGGTGCACACTCCAGAGGAGGAAGACTTGTCTTCTGTTCTTTGTTCAACCTTTAGAAGTTTAAACATGCAGATATCATCTAAATTCAAATGAACATCTTAGATATTCAGTCTTGCTTGAGTCATGCTGAAATGCTGCCAACAGCATCAGGTTTATGGCAAAGAGACCTTCATTCCAATCCTTGCTTCTCAGACTGTTTTGTTCACTTAGCATTAAAAACAAGATAGAGGCTACTAAGTGTCTGAGTAGAGATGGTGACAAGTGCTGTTCCTCTGGGGTTGGTATTGGGACTGGCACTGCTCAACATCTTTGTGGGTGACGTGGGCAGTGGGATCCAGTGCACCCTCAGCAAGTGTGCCATCGACAGCAAGCCACCACCACCTGAAAGGTGAGCCTGTGCAGACTTCATGAAGTTCAAAAAGGCCATGTGCAAGGTCCTGCACCTGGATAGGGGCAACCCCAAGTACAGATACATGCTGGGTGGAGCATGAATTGAAAGCACCCCTGAGGAGGAGGACTTGGGGTGCTGGCAGATTAGAAGCACAACATGAGCTGGCAGTGTGCTCCTGCAGTCCAGACGGCCAAAGGTGTCCTGGGCTGCATCAAAAGCAGCATGAGCAGCATGGCAAGGGAGGTGATTCTGCCCCTCTACTCTGCTCTTGTGAGACTCCACCTGCGGTGCTGTGTCCTGCTGTGGGGTCCCCAGCACAGGAAGGACATGGACCTGTTGGAGCAGGTCCAAAGGAGGCCATGAAGGTGACCAGAGGGGTGGAGCACCTCTCCTATGAGGACAGGCTGAGAAAGTTGGGCTGTTCAGCCTGGAGAAGAGAAGGCTCCAGGGATACCTTAGAGCACCTTCCAGTACCTAAAGATGCCTACAAGGAAAATGGACAGTGACTTTCTTAAGGGACATGTAGTATTAAGACAAGGAGTAATGTCTTCACACTGAAAGAAAGTAGATTTACATTAGATATTAGGAAGAAATTCTTTACCTTGAGGGTGATGAGCCACTGGCACAGGTGGCCCAGAGAAGTTGTGGATACTCCATCCCTGTCAGTGTTCAAGGCCAGGCTGGATGGGACTTTGAGCAACCTGGTGTAGTGGAAGGTGTCCCCTGTCCAGCAGGGGAGCTGGAGCTAGACGCTCCTTAAGGTCCTTTCCAAGCCAAATCATTCTATGATAAATAAAATTTCTGAACAAACTGCTCTGAGACATCTTGAGATCAATCTTATCTCAGTATTCCTGGGCTCCCAGATTTGTGTTAACCTGAAAAAGAGATGGAAAATCCTTGCCATCTTTTTTATCATTAGGTAAACAGAGTTATTTGATGGGTTTCTGTAGTAGTCAGAGTTCCTAATGTCCTGTGGACATCATTCTTTCCATATGGGATAGAGGGAGCAAGTCTTTCATTGTGTGGACATTAATATCAGTGCCTCCTTTAAGGAAAACTGCTAAAACACACCCAGATTTGACTCATAATGAGATGTAAATTCATTCTACTAAATTATTGCATGCTCAGGTCTTTTTATTTTTCATTTGAGAAACTCCAGATGGCAGAATGGAGAGTTTGCAATGTTTCTGCTAAACTTGGTTGAGACTGTTCTGGTGATAATATTAAATGTCTGACATGTCTGATGGGGCTGTTATTGCCAATGTGAAGGCATTAGTTGTTGGTTTGTGAGATGATTTTAGTTTAGTTCATTCCTGTGTCATAATTCCTAAATTATACTGACACACCATGGTGAGAGATACCTTAGAAACTCTCATGAAAGATTCATTTCATGTAGTTAAAACTTTGAGAAAACAAGAAATTATTTTTTCTGTCCTGTACACTATAGAATTTTGTTGACACTGTGTATTAAAATTGCCAAATAACTGCAAAGGTGTATTACTACAAGTCATAATTTCTATTCAGAGTTATCCTGTGTCTGGTCCAAAGCAGTGAAGCAGAAATGTGACTGTGAATGTCAACTAAATCAGATATGACACATATTATTGTCTAGGCAAGTGAGTCAGGCAGCTGTGGTGCTGTGAACTGATAGGTCCTGCCTCGGGCAGGGGGGAATGTTGACACACCTGGATAGTCACATTTTATCAAGGACTCAAACCTGCAGTTTCATGCTCAGTTAGAAAGTGACATTTCTCATCTCAAAACTATTTGATTCTTCAGAAGATTAGGACCTGGGCTAGAGCTACATTACATCTGAGATTTAATATGTGCTTCTTTATATTCAATATCCTTGAAAAAGACAGGCTACCAGAAGTTCAAAGTTATTTTTTGACTTTTGTGTTGACAGAGACAAGTATGGGAAAGAAAGCAATAAAATTGTTATTAGCAGGTACCAACATTTTTGAAACCTAAACCCTCTGAATAGCTCCATCTCTGCCTCTGGTGGCTATCAGTAGAGAGGATGTAATTGTATTTTGTCATACACTCCAGATATGATTACTAACAGACAGTTTATCCAGTCTTCAGCTCAATTTTCTGCAGATGAAAAAACACAAATTGGCTTTGTGCAGGGTCAGGTGTGGTCTGCAGGAGGTATGTGCTCAGGTGCCACATCATGAATTGCAGGTGATCTGCCCAGTAATCCTTTCTATCCTGACACACAGCCAGAGGAGAAAAGGACCACAAGGGAACACCTTCAAGAGACTTCCAGATGGTTCTGTACAGGAAGCTTGGGCCCAGCTTGATTTATTTGCTTTGGCGGAGTGTGGATATAGCATTCAACTGAACTAGAATGCCAGTCAAAAGCCTGGAGCACTGGGGAGCACAGTACAGAAACAAATACGACTGTGCAATATGATTCTCAGTGCACATTTTTGTAACTGCTGTATTCTTGGTTCTTCCATGACTTGGACATCTTGGATCCTTTTATGTAGAACATAGACATAAATATATATGGAAATATGTCAGATATGTAAAGAAATATCTTCATGTTTCTTCCTCCTGGTGATGTATTGTCTGGCATTGTTTTTGTGTATCAAATTCAAGGTTGTGGTAATTTCTATTTTTCTATCACATTTGTTGTTCTATATTTCATTACATGGTTTTATTTAGATTTTGTCATCAAGGGTATCCAGAAACTCCTGCTCCAAGGTGATGTTAAGTTATAGAAAATAACTAAGACTTTTCAATGTCAGAAATAAGATCTTGATACATTGTGCCTGAAATTCAAGATTGCCTGTGGCACAGTAGCTGGGGAAATGTGAGCCCACATCTGGGCGGTTAGATGAGTGTGGTTCTGCAGCTGTGAAATAGCACATTGATTCTGACATTGGAGAGGCATTATAGAGAGCCACTGACTGACACACAGAGATGGACACTGGTCCTCACTGTCCCCTGAGAGCATTTTAAAAGTAGAAGTCTGTTATTTCAGTTTCTCTGAAACTGAGTAGTTGACGTCTACCAGAAAACCTGTCAAATTCTCAGATCTAGGCCAGAGCAGGATTTGGATAGTTTTCCTTCATGGTGTCCCTTATTCTTTATCCTCTGTATTTAACACCAAGCAAAAAAGAGTCATTAGAAATGAAGTGCTCCCTAGAACGCAGATTTCACTGCAGTGAGGTGGGATTAAAGAAGCTGGTGCAGAGATTTACCCAGCGATAGGAAGGCTTCAGTGATGGGTCTGTAACTGCATGATTGAACATGCACTTTATCAATTCAGAGTGACATCAGCTCTGATGGGATTTTGCTGGGCCTAGAGGGAAAGTGCTACATCTCAAGAAATACTTTCCCACAAAATATTTCCTTAGTTAAGCAATAGGTTCAAAAGTAGATTTGAAAGAGATTTTCTCTTTCTATGATATGTGATATGCCATTTTTCCCCATGAAATTAAATTAATGAGCCAAGCCTTGAGAACAACCTGTCCCCAAGAATCAGCTCGGTTAGAGCAAATACCATTGCAAAATTGCTGGGTGGACCACTTCAAAAAAGTGCATTCGATGTGAGTGGTAAAATATTTCAGGCTACTTCTCATGGCAACTCTATAGTTCTTAGAATGGTTTCAATTATACATAATGAGTCAGGGCTTGCCTATGGGGAGAATGAAACTGGCTTCAGACTCCTGAGTTTAACAAGGACAAGGGGCTTGGGCCAGCCACTCCTGCCAGGGGGACAGGAGGGTCTAACAGCATTGCTGTTCCTGCTGCTGCTGGGTGGATGACAGAAATTACATCAGTGCCTCTGGAGTGTCACCTGCCTGTACCTGCAAAACCAGCCACCATCCTGTACAGCCTGTGTCTCTCACCGGGCCTGCTCTCGTCCTTGTCTGCCAGACCTAAGGACTGATGGCTCCAGGTGTATGTAAAGCGAGTGTTTATGGGGGAGCTAATGGGAAATCAAAACTCTGAGTTTAAAAGTAATTAGCAGTCTACCTACTCTCCAAGAGGACACTTGGACAAAGAGGCTTGTATGGGAAAGGGATTAAAATAAGAAAATACTGAAAATGCCTAACTCGACTACTTGGTGCTGTTCCCAGTGCTGTGCACAGGAAACCAGTCAGTCCAGTGTACAGAGCTGAGTGAAAGACTGGGGTCACAGCCACACTGCGAGATTAATGTAGCTCCTTGCAGAAAAATGTTAAAAGGCCATTACTGTTCCTAGGTGGTGAGGAGTGCGGATTTCAGATGACAGAACTATCACATGTGGATGAGATCTGACAGCACTTTGAGCAAAGACATCTACTTGCTAGTCTCCATTCTGTGCAATACCAAATATCTTTCTTGATCACCAAAAGCAACAGTTCCTCTGCTATTGAGGACTGACTCTGAAATCTTCAGAACATGCGTTTTTATTGTATGTTCCCAGAGAGAAGAAAAGGAGTTGACTATTCTGAGCCAGGATCATAGAGTTATAGAATATGCTGAGTTGGAAGGGACCCATCAGGAAAATGTTACAGTCCAGGAAAATGTTGCAGTCCAGTGTAATGGCTTTATTAAACTCACATACTCATAGACTACATGATATTTAAAAATATCCTGTCACTCATAAAACCTTGAAACCCAAGATTGTTCCATTTACAGGCCTGTTAAGAATTACAAGCCAATATGGCCAATGCATTAATTCACTGTGAGACTTTGCTACAATAATCCATCATTATCAGGCAGAGAAATGGAAAGCCAGCATGACATTTAATGGCATATAGAGAATGAAATTGGGAAACTGCTGCAATTTTTTTACAAGCCAAGTAGAATAAATCAATAATCAAAAAGATCATAAAGTGCAAATGATAAATGGTTATGCAAGAAAGCAAACCACAGGCATCACTACAATATCCTTCACACTTCTATTCCTCTAGAAAAAGAAGCCCAAACTGACAATTACTGCAGTTAGCAAACCTGCTGTTAGGACTGTTACTATTAAACAGATCTAAAAGGACTGAAGTCCTAGGGCAAGGGATAAGGAATGAGACCTTTATTTTTATTTGTTGACTGATAAATAACAGAAACAAGAAAGGTCCTGGAAGATTCGTGCAAGAAGTATTAGGAATGGGGAGCTCTACAGTAGGAGGAAAATGAGCACTGCAGAGATATGAATCTTGGCTTTGGGAAGGGTTGGAGGTATGCTGAAGCAGAAGGCAAGGAATTCAGGTAGTAGGTAGTGCCCTCTCTGTCCTGTAGGATACACATATATATATATATATAGCTTGTGCCCACAAAGAACTCTCCCTCACTGTCTGTCAGAGGACCACAGAATCAGCAAATAAGCTGAGTTGGAAGGGACCCACAAGGATCATCGAGTCCTACTCCTGGCCTTGTACAGGACCATCCCCAAGAGCCACACCATGTGTCTGAGAATATTGTCCAAGCACTTCTTGAACTTTGTCAGGCTTGGTGCTGTGACCACTTCCCTGAGGAGCCTGTTCCAGTGCCCAACCATATTGTGACTGATGCTTAAAAAGATTATATGTCTCATTTGTGTTCCCAGCATAGTCTGGTTATGCTGAAGCCTGGTTTTGCATATAAGGCTGTAAGAAATGGGATTTTCATGAGTCTGGGTCACAACCAGGCAGCAGGGTCTGGTGAAAGTCCCTTGCTTGGGTGTACCGCCTTAGGGGTATCCAGGAGCAGAATTTTCAAGGATGCTGTACAAGCAGGGCAGGAATTGCCCTGTCAACACATGGAAATAATTTTCAGAGGCTGCAGCACACCACCTTGAGATCAGTCCTTCACAAATTGCCTTGATTCTGTCATGTCATTTTGTGGCAAGAGATACTAGAAAGTCATTTTCTGCAGCCGATAGATTTGTGACTTCTTAAGTAGTCTTCTGACAAGTGTCAGTGTGTGCCAAGATCAAAGCATAGTGGGTGACTAAACCGGAGAGATTTGAGCCACAAGTAGGTCAATGCACTGACCCAATAATGTACCGTGGAAACTCATTGAAAAACATTGTAACAAATCAAGGCCATGAAGCGTGATTGGAAGTTTGATGAGGGACGGAGAATTTTAAAGCAATCTTGAGAGTACACACGAATTTGAAAGTCCTTGGAAAAAGAAGCTGTTACTTAATAAATTATTCCCACTATAATATTCTGAACTCACTGCAAACAGTTTCATCTACACTCCAGATTCACTTGAGTCAGATGAGTGGTGTGAATACCACTGCAATAGTCTTACTGTGTTTTTATCTAATCATTGGCTTTAGGAAATATAAATAAACATTATTATCAACCTAAACATCAAAGAAAGTGCAATAACTTGCTGTCCACAACTGTATTGTGTATTTTTTTCTGGACTGACAGCAAAAATTGAGATTTTTCACACTATGATTTAGATGCTTAATCAAATAATGGAGAGGGAGGATTCCCGGGCTACAGCCCCAGTGAAGATGAGGTGGTGTCAGTGGAGGATTATTGAGCACACCGGTGCCCCTCAGGGAAACAAGCTAATACATAGGTAGGCTGATGTGACTCTCTGTCTCCCTTGATAGCTTGAATTTTGAGGGTCCTTAAAGTGCAGTAACTTAATTCTGTTAAACCCTGGTGGGAGGGATCTGGGTGCAAGTCCTTGATAGCCACAACCAGTCAGCAACGACTCTGCATTCTTGTCCACGTGTCTTTGCCTGTTCATTTTTTTTTAATTGTAAATCTCTGGAAATTCTGCAGTAATTGCCACACACAGCAGAATAACTTCTCATGGTTGCTCCTTAGTTGATTCCAGACCCAATATTAATATTTCCATCATGTTCTGCAGTAATGCTGGCCATGAGACAAGGTAATTCAGACAGGGCATGGACCTAGTGTTTCCTTCCAAGGATTCCATATGGGTCCTAAAACCCATTTTCCTTTTCTTTGTGGACACACTGTTATTTTCCTCTTGATATCAAATAGACAGGGCTTTGAAATTCATTTGAAATCATGAAATATGGAACCACGAGAACTCCTCTTATCTGGTGTATAACTTTATTGCCCATAGTTGTAACTATTCTTCATGTGTTATTAAGCATAAAGAGTGAGTAGCAAATTTACAGTTCGTCCAGGAGATGTCTCTGTCTTCCTAAAATATGCCAAAACCATTTGTGTTTCCAGGGATCTATCTTGCATCACAGATGTTGGCTTCCCTAGCCTGCGGTTATGCAAAGGGCAGCGCGCAGTCCGACTGCTGCATATGCTGTGTTCTGTTGTGGGGTTTGGCTGCTGTTTCCAGCACAAACGCCTCATTTTTAGGTCAATGTTTTTGAAAACCATGGGAGCTGAACAAACATTTGTGCTGCAGTCTTGTTTTTTCTCAGGCACTTCAAACTTACACAGAAGGCTAACTTTCTTCATTTCTACAGCCAACTAATTTATTGTACAGTTCTGTCATCAAAGAACACACAGGGATATCAGTGGAGTTTAGGGATGCATGTAGCTCATGGGAGCCTGAATATGTGCCATTATTCTGCCAACAACATAAAGAATATAGTACAAACAGTAAATGTTTCAATATTCTCATTGAAATACTTTACAAGGAATTTAATCCACATATATTTACCTATTTTCAGTTCTATTGTGCAGAACATGCAGAATAGAAGATACTCCTACAGCAGTCAGTAAATATTAGTTTTGATAATGAAACAATAAAAGAATGGACACCTTCAGAAATTGCTTTGGTTTTAGCAATACACAGGACAGTCAAAATATTTGCAGTTGTAAGGCCTTTGGATCTACCGGTTTTTATTCTTATCACTGTGGTGACTTTACCTTGTGCTTTATGATATTAGATGAACCAAACTTGTTTTGTAAGGAGACAGACACAGAAAAATCTTTTTTATCTACGCAGAAAAAGCTGACAGCCTGGTCAGACAAACGATTTCATTAACAGGTAATTTGTCATAACTTTCGCTGACTTACTGATGATCTTCACTGTGAATTATAGGAATTATGACAGCAATTTCTTTTCTCATGGGAGAAATAATGAAATATATATGAAATTTTAGTCTGACGAATACGTCATAGGACTTTCGGATGCTTTAGAGGAAAAATAATTCGATTTATATGAGTATTTACTAACTACTGTCATTGGAGAATGAAATACTGGCCCAAGCAGTGGTTCCAGGTCAATCTGTGTACTGAGAGATCAGTTGTCTGACCAGGTTTGAGAAGTCCAAAAAAGAGGAAGGAAATGGGGATGCCTTAGGGGAATTACTCTGCTTCTGGAAAGAAACAAACAGCTGAGTGTACACATTTCCCCCAAATTCCTCAAGAAAAGAAAAGGGGTAGCAAGATGACAAGCAAAAAAAAAATGAAGACAAAGAAACAAGGTTGGTCTTTGTCCAAAAAAATCAGGCTATTTACACTTCAGTATGGAGTCAGTTTGGAGGAACTTCTAGGTTTGATTTGAAGTCTCTGCAGGCAGGAGCTGTTCTGTGGCAAGTCTGGAAACAATACTTCTGCTGGCAAGAGTGGCAGGGCTCAGGGGGAAGAAAGAAGTTTCACATAGGTTTCCTAAGTTCAAGGCATCAGGCCCAAATGCTGTTCAGTAGTGTTTGTTCTTCATCACATTACTCCCCTCAGGGACTGAGAAGTTCCTTAAAGACTTATCAAGGTATCTGAGTTAAGCCAAACTGAAAAAGGAGCTGCTTGTAACTTTCAGAGGTTGGCTTTCAGGGTCTTAACATGTTAAACAAAAAGATACAATTTTCCCCACACTTTTAAGGAACTCTTTTTAATTATAACAGCAGAAACTTTCTACTTTGACTTTAAAATGGCATCAAGCAGCAAAAATACTACATGGTAATTACGGAGACCTGTTGAATATCGTGTTTCTTGGACACTGTGAATAAGAGCAGTGTCCTGTGTGCTATGGAAATGTTCCTATTACTCAGCTGGCTGACATGGAATCTCTTATTTGTTGGTGTTTTTGTTTTTGTGTTCTGCTTTGCAGCTGCATTCCCCCCAGGAAGACATGTGGGTGCTTCTGCTGACTCAGTCCTAGCCAGAGTCCCCTGAATGTGCTGGAGCCACCTGATTCTTGGAGAGCCTGGAAGTAATTTTCAGCCTACTATGTTTCATTTTGAAGTGTAGTCAAAAGGCACAGCCAGATGGAGCAGTCCATTGTCCTGGAGGAAAGAAAATCTCAAAGTGGAACTTTAAATTAAAAAAAAAAAAAAAAAGAGAGAGAGAAAAATAGGAAAGGAGGGGAGAAGGTTAACTTCATAACATCCCTAGAAAAGCAAAAACTTATCTTAAATGGCAGAGTGATGTGAGTTGCTGGAAGGACTGGATCTAAAGGCTTGAATTTTTGCATGGAGTTTTGGGGGTCAAAGAAATATTTCTGCATGCCACTCTCCCTGTCAGCCTGAACCCACCTGCCTTTCTACAGGAAGTGCCCTGTAAATTCCACATGGCCCTTTTCTAAATTGCTCTCCCTCTACTCTGGCACCACACTCAAGCCACAGTCTTGAAGCTTCTGCCTTTAGAATATTAATCAACATCTTGGATTTGATTGCCAGGAGACCCCACAAGGACCAGTGAAGACAGTAGGGTCCAGGCTATTCTGAATGAATCATCCTTTGAATCCTTGTCTGCCTTCACCAAAACCTAGATTTAAAAACATTACACATGTGATGTAATTACATGTTACACCAGCAGTCTTGCTATGTTGTAGCAGGTGTTAAATATGCTGTCTCTTTGCTGTTAAAATATGTCTATTCTATTTGATAACTTGTCTGTAAGTGGTTTCCAACCTGCCACAAGTAGATGTTTTCATTTTTGCTTCAGAGCTGAAAAAAAGAGTCAGCTGAAAAGGTAGCCACTTTTTCTACATCCACATCAACTTTTCTGCTTGGGCATTACCACTTTCATTTAGCCTTGTTTGGAGAAAGAGCTCTTCAGAGGTGGGGATGAACCTGTACCCTGAGGCATGCTGTGACCCCTGAGTGACATGCCCCAGTGCAATGTCACACATAAATACCCCAAACAACTCTCAATTACCTACCAGCCTATGTACCAGGAGCAATATTATTCTACTAACACAGTGCTGCTTCACCTAAGCCTCCTGCCCACAGAGATTCCTCTAGGTAAGCTGATCTCACAGCCCACTGCCTGCTAGCTGGGTTATCAGGGGGAGCTGGGCAGGAAGCTGTGTGAAGGGGTGCCTGGGGTGCTGCACACAAGACAGAGTGCAGAGAGTGAGTGTTGCTCTGGAGTTTGCCAGAAGGAAGAGTCAGGGAAACATCTGGAAAGCAGGAGGAACTGAGGAGCAATAGGGTCTGTTCTAGGACACAGATACTGCTTACACTGCTTACACTGACAGCATTCAGATAGTCTCCAAAATGGACATCTTTTCCACGCTGCAAAGCCTGCCTGAGTGAGTAATGTGTGTGTATGTGGCAGCTTAATTTGGTTTTTTGTTCTTGTGTAACTGAATTTTGAACTCATTGTAAATATATGTTTACTAAAGCCTGTCTTCTAAAAGAATAATTTATCTGTATTAAACTTCCTCCAGTGCTTAGCCAATGGGTCTAATTTGGCTACATATATCTGCAGACACTCTTAATGTTTATTTTACAGAGCTATATGTTTGCAGATCCTATTTTACTGTCTAATAGCACTGGATCTTATCCATCTCTCTCGTCATCTGATTTTTACCCTGAAAAGCTTACTGTATGAATTCCAAATTCCTAATTTCATCCTAATGTAGTCATTGCAATGCTTCTGCTTGGTGAACAATGGGAGAGTGAGTAAAATTTCAGTGTGACTCCTGAGTGTTTGTATTAGTGACTTCTGTAGTTTTTCCTCATATTTTTATCAGCATGGGTTACAAGCTTCTGCATATTTATTATACTGTGTAGAAACCTAGACATATGGTCAAGTTACCAGGTCTAAACAAGTTACTACAGGTCAGCTGAGAAGTAATAATTCCTGCATATGTAGCACAAACTACTATGAAGTCACATGACTTAGATTACTCTCTTTCCCTAAATTCACAGAATTCACAGAATGTCTGGGTTGGAAGAGACCTTCAAGATCATCGAGTCCAACCTGTGCCCTAACACCTCAACTAGATCATGGCATCGAGTGCCGTCATGCCAGCTTTTATCAAATTATTTTGTATATGACAAGCCTGGACATGCAGATCTAAGTGGTTTCCATTGGTGTCATTTGCAATGACCTCTAAATCACTGCCTGGGCAACGTACCTGAGCCTCATCTTTGTGTAAAATGTAAGATTATCTCAGCTGCCACATTGGACCCAGGAAAGTGGTCCCTCAGCTACCACTGAAATATTTGGCTATAGTCTTTTAAAATGACATGAAGGAGCTATTAGACAGAAGGTTTGCTGTAGCTGTTTTATGTCTTGCTTTGCAGCCTGCTGTCGAGGTACCCTGTTCTGAGTGCTCTGATAAAGATGTATCGGTGGGGCTTTCTTTCACCTGTTTGCTTAATCTGCCTAGAGCAGTGGAAACCCTTCAGGAGATGGGCCCAGAACATTCTGAGCCAAGTGGATTGTGAGGGGAAAATTTTATGAGGGACACAGAGAGGACTGTGTGGCTCTTATCCAAGCTAAAATAACACCAAAAAATGATGCAGAGGGGTGCAGAGAAAAGATGAGTAAAGGATCTACCATGCAGGGACACAATGAGCAAGAAAAATTGTCTTTCACATCTTTTATTTAACAAATTATCTAGAACTTCTGAGTCTTACCAATTTAAATTTTTTTGTATTAACAGTACCTCATAACTGGAGGCTGGGAATGTTTGAGTCTTCAGTGAGTTAAACAAACACCTTTTCTTCATCAGCTTACATTCATAGTGCAGACATCCCTCTGCGCTCCCTCTCTTACTTAGGTGAGATTGTGTTGCAAACAAAGGCACCTTTTGGCACAGGACCTTGACATGTAATTGGAAAGAAGGTAAGAGTTGGTGGAGCGGCTGATGAGCTCCTTAAAGTTTATTGTTGGCTCCTGAGAGTTGTTTGTTTTGTACTTCCCACGCAGTGAAGGAACGTGATGTCTGAGAAATGGACTCCAAGGGTACACATTCAGGCACGTGTTACTGAGAGCACTTCCCAGACTGACAGTTCTGAACCCTCACTTGCAATAAACAGTGATGGAGCATGAAGGTGTGGAAGGCACCTTTAAAGAGGAGATGCATACCCCTAGCCTGGAGAAATAGGAAGATGAGGACCATGCAGGGGCATCTGGCCATCAGGGCTCAAGTGATGCTTGGAACTGCACCATAAGCAAGGTTGCCTGTGCTTCAAGCTCATTACTGTGCTGCCATCCTCTGTTACAATGGCCAGAATGACAACACCTACGCTCTAGACTGGAAGTGACCATCAGTGACAAGAACACATTGTACCCTGGTGCACAAACTGAAAGAGGTGCTCCTTTCTCTCCTTCTACCTCTGTATCCGTAACAAAATCTGACTGTAATAAATAATCATGTGATTTCTGGTTGGAAACTAGTAATGGGGTGAAGGTAGAGTCCACATCAGCTCCCTTACCTACCATGTGCCATTGTTTATCTTGCTGATTTATAGTACCAGAAATATCATTTCTCCCATATTTAGTGCTGACTTTTCCATCAAGCCATTCTTTCTTTGAGCACACCAGTTTTATACCACTGTCAGCTAGCTGACATAAACAGTTAGGCCAATATGAAACTGTTGTAAAGTCACAGAGCATCATACCATGTGTCTTATGTGTAGAAAAAAATCCATTTTCCTTCTCTAGTAATACAAATTCACTATTTCTTCAGAGCAATAGCTAGTTTCTATGACCAGCTGTAAACAATTACTAAGCTGCCTGCCTTGGTGATTTATAGCTTAGTTATAAAAGGGTGTACTTCTGCCAGACTGCTTGCTAAGCCCAGAGGAAGACCCTGAGTTAATGACGATGACGCTATTTTATCACCTGCTGTGAACTAATTCTAGGAACTAGTCAGATTTTTCTGAGGAAATTGCTTTGCAATGTGAAATCAATAAAGTCAATACTCTTTTCCTTTTTTTTCCGCTCTGTGTGTGGGAATAGACCAATATGTAGACGTGATTTTGGGAGAAAAGGTGCTTATTTTCAGGATGAAATTTCTGGTCCAAATCAGAGATGACTGTAACATAAGGACAATAGGACAGAGCATGGTCCAGTGAAGATAGCACCCTTGGGGAAAATACAAGAAATTGAAGAAAGTTCATGTTTTGAATTTGCTGCTAATTTAAGCCCAGTGTGAATTCTTTTGTAACCTGCTATTTGGGTAGATATTTGTGTTTTCATTAAACACTGTCGAAGATCCTGGTTTTATCACATTGCAGAATGCATAAATTTTTTATTAAAAATTTGACTAGTTTTTCAAAGTGGTAAAACTACTTCTTACAGAAATGTAATAAGAAAAATCAGATGACTTCTAGATTTTATTTTGGCTTACTAATTGGTATCTTTGAAGGGTTAAAAATTCAGTGGTAAACAAACTGTGACATGTTAGTAGTTATTCTAAAGCTTCTTTTTAAAGTTACATGTATCAAGCACCCTGGAGTTTTTGTTTGTTTGTGATAGTTGTTTTGTGTGATCATCTGTTATTAATTACAGTATTGTTGGTCAACTGGCTGTTCCAGTGATTAGTGGTATTGTTGCAAAAGTTTGTACACTCCCCTAGTACGTGGGTGGTGGTGGCAGCAGTGCTGGTATCGATCTTGCCTTTTTCACCAGACAGAGCTTAAGGTCTTGTTTGCTTCCTTCTTTTCTACTGGATCCCAGTTCTTTTTACTTTTCTTTTAGAATAGATTGCCACTTTACACTGACATAGGAAAGAATCTTCTAGAGGTATATAGATTTTCACCTTCTATAATAAATGCACAGTGCTCAGGAAGATAAGATACATATGCTATGTAGAGATATGAGAAAAATTTTGTTATGTTTTATTAATTGATTATTTTTTTGTGTGACTACTGTCTAAAATGTAAAATAACACAGTGACAAATTTGACAGCTTCCAAGAGAAAAATCAAGCCTGTCATTTTTAATATCAGATTGTAAATAAAGATTTTGTGAACCTCATTTCAGAAGGAATTCAGCTACTGGTGTGGAATTTCTGTGCTTCTTGTATAATGTTTGTCTACTGTGTTTTCATATAGTTGTGCTTTAAGACTTGACAACAGAGGAACTTGTGGGTTGGTTTTTGTGTTTTGTTTGTTTGGGGTTTTTTTTGATTTTGTTTTCTTTTTAATGACACTAGCATTTAAAATTGTTGATTTCTCATGCTGGACAGTGTAACATGAAACCAGAACCACTTCTGCTGATGAGAGCTGCCAGGACAATAGACATACAGCTATGATTTGTGAAACTGCTACTGTGATACTACTGCTGTAATTAACAAGGGTGATGGCAAAAAGACATTTCTGGGAAAGCTTTATGTTCTTCAGACTCTAAGAGCTGGTAGGAGCTTTGGAGAAGGATAGATTTTTGGACAGGGAGCCTTTAATTTGTGGCAGAGATGGGTGCAGTGAACCTAATCCTCCCATACACAGACAACTTCACAAAAGAATTTATTTTACCCTATTGCTCTACACAAACCATTGGCAAACTGGCTCATACTGCATTAGTTTAGCTAAAATACTGCTTTGGACAGCCATATCCTACAAAATAGAGTCAATTAATTAATCTGTACCTAACCTCAGTAACAATCCATAGTGATCCTAATGTTTACAACAAACACCTTTGGTATGTTCCGGCTAAAGCTGCCAGGGAAAGTCAGGATTACTCATTAATTTTTAAACTTGATCCATTATCCTTTGTCAATTATAATAATGCAGTGATGTAAACCAGCATAATGTTAATTAGACTTTGGCCAAGAAATTCTCTATTGGATTTTTCATTGAATTTGTGTGATGGAACTGGGTGAAACTTACTTAATAGTCCTGTACCTTTTCATTCAGCATGAAAACATAAACTAGATAAACATCTTCATCAAATCTCAGTAAGAGCAATAATCATCTTTGTCCAAAACACAGAACTAGAGCTAAAAGTTCAGCTGCAGGCTATGTATGTATTTTCATGGTTATCAATGTGAATTTAGGGTCAGCAAGTGGATTGGGTGGCACACTTTGTGAACATACAAAAGAATTAAAATTTCCTACAGGTATATCAAAAGAAAGATATCTGATATTTTTTGCTGTGTTCCAGAGATGTCTTGTGGAGCTTGTCTGTGTAAAGGTAAAGGCCAGGGAAAGCAGTCCTTCCTGTGAATCACTGGAGCTGCCAGGACAAGGGTGGGCACAGCCAGAGAGACTAAGTTGTTACACAGACATCCATGGGCAAAACATTTGCTAAACTAATTTACTGGGATCTTTTCCCAGGGTAACACTCACCCAAAAAGTCAAATCTGTTGAACAGGGAGGCCAGCCCCTGCCTAGATGATGATGGAAGTCTCTGCTGAGAGGGTCCTTGAAGGGTATATTCAGCTAGACAGAGTGAGATTCTCTGCCTCTCTTTTGCTCCGCTCATGTCACCATGTTGGGCTACAGAGAATCATAGAATATCCTGAGTTGTAATGGACTGACAAGGATAATTGAAGTTCAACTCCCAGCCCTGCACAAGACAGCCCCAAGAATACCACCATGGGTCTGAGAGCATTGTTCAAACTTTTACTGAACTATGTCAGGCTTGGTGCTGTGACCACTTCCCTGGGAAGCCTTTCTGCACCATCAGGAATGGTTTCTATTGAATATTTACAAATATCTATGTACACTTCTGTTAATTCTACAGCAGGATTTGGCTGGAGGAGTCCCTCAGCCTGGCCAGATTCTCCATCCTAGATGGTATCACATTGCAGCACACGAATAGTGCGTGTCAAATGGTCTAAACACAGCAGGAACTGTCTGGTGAAATCTCTGGGACTGTCCAAAATTCCCGCCTGGACACCTCCTGCAGAAATCAGGCAAAGGCTTTGCTTTGAGGCTGGCAGAGAGATCAATCAGTGTGTCTCAGTTCAGTCCCATATGTCACCTCAGCAGAAACTGGTTCTGGGACCTTCCAGGGAGCCTAAGTGTGCATCCTGACACCAGCTGCAGCACAATTGTCACTACAGGACAAACTTGAATTTCCTCCTTAACTCATGAATTAAATCAAATAGTTCTTGCCACAAAGTGCTAAACAAAAACCAAAGCAATAAACCCAATTTGATAAAGCTGATAATCTTGTTCTGCAGATGTAAAAGATAGATCATATATATTGTCTGGGTTCAAAATGAGGAATGATGTGACTTCCTTTTGGCAGCTGTCTGACCAGTTGACAAATGTTTCCTGTGCTGAATGTGCCTAATATAATATGGTTCTTCATTGATATGCACTGAAAATAAGAAATACTCTACCAAGTAAAGTGCTTTGCACTTACAGTCCTGATTCTTGTTTGTACTAAAGCTCTTTTGAGTGAGTCTCGAAGCATACTGAGCACTTGAAGCAAGTTCTCATTTTGCTGAAGATCTCCTTAGCTGAATAGCTGTGAGTTTAAAGGAGGCTCAGTCACTAGAAGAAACCCAAGCTAGCTCGGTGTCCTTGGAGTTCCTATTTTCCCTTCTCATAGATCAGGACATGTTCCTGTTCTGGGCAGCAGAAGACAGCTCCCCAGTGTCTTCATTTATGTGTGCTGTGTTGAAAGCAGGAAAAGTAAATGGAACAGCTGGTACTTTAAATTCATGCCTTCTAAATCACTTCACTGTGGTGATAACAGCCCTATCAATATCTTCTTTCACTTGTCTGATACATAGTCTTTTTTGTTTGAGTATTTACAGGTCCCTTTATGTCACGAGATTTCTCCAGCTGAAAGCACCACTGTCCAAGTATTTCAAGTGAAAAGGGAAATTTCTATTTTTATTTTAAGATTATGTTTCCGCTGTTGACATGGAATATATGTAGTAATGTAGTTAAAGGGGATGTTTCCATCTCTGAAGTGATTCCGGATAGAAGAAAGAATTGTTATCATGTGCTGAAGGTTGGTGCCTTAGTTCAGGTCATGCAGAACTTGGATAGCATTTTGGGTAGTGTTGGGGTTTTTTTAGCTTTGGACCATTTATATCTGTATGGACTAGTGATGTAAAATGCATTTTTCTAAAGCATGGCTTTGACCCCACTTTCCATCCTCTGTGCTGTAACTTCTCTGTCACATCAATGCAATTTTTTCTTTGTTGTCAGAGTTTTTCTTGGCCTTATCTGATCACTTATCTGATCTTCAGTGCTGAGAAGGTGTCTTCTTTCTCTGATCAGCCCTGTTTGACTCATGTTCTTGCACTGTCACTTCACAGTCACTGGTCTATCCATCTCCATCTACTCCCATGTCTTCTATTTAGCTGGTTAGAGGCTCTCCAGGGAGAAGCTCTTGTTTTCTCTGTTGGCACTTAATGCAGTAATGTACTGGATTCCACTGGGGATCCCAGGCTCTTTGAAAATATAAATTAATGAAATATGAATTAGTAAATACAGTCTTACAAGGGATGGGTGAAATCCTTAATCAAAGCTGGACTGTGGGTCGTCCTAATAATTGCTATGGTTTTAAGTTCATTTGGTTGTCTTAAGAAGTGCCTATCCAAGTCGATGGGAGAGGCTTTTCCTTTAAACAGAGAAGGGGGAGATGTGATGGCCAAGGGGCCAAAGAGCCCAGGTTCAGGAGAGGCCCGCTGGTGGGCCAACTCTGCAGTCTAAGATCACTCCTGAACTCAGGAATAAAAAAGCCTGTCCCATCCGGCTTTGTGGTTCTATGTACATTCGGTCTGTCGGACTGGCCAGCTGCCACACGCCCCTTGTATCCCTTAAAGGGTTTTAATCCAGCCCCCACTGCACCCCTTCCTTCCTCCCACTGGTTGTTGTTGTATCACCCCGTCTCCCTTCTGTACTCCTTTATAAGTGTGTCACGGCCGGCAGGCTGCTCTCCCCGTCCCTGGAATCCTTCGCTGTGGTTTGGTCATAAACCCCTCGGAATTCTATATGGAGAACCGCCTCCTGACTCTTTGCCTCCGGTGCCACCTGAGCTGGCCAGCTCAGTGTGAGCGTGTGCTGCGTGCTTCCACCGCACGGGCGGCAGAGCTGGCTTGTGAGTGAGCCAGGTAGAACCGCTGGAGCGATTCCTTGCTAGAGATTGCTTCAGGAATAACGCAGCAGCTTCTCCACCGAACCCCCACACGGCGATAGTCTTATGCAGAAGGATGAGAAAGTGAGAGGAATTAAAGTAACACCCTGGGGCTTTCCACATTAACTGGTAGTGGTGCCTAGCAGGAGCTGATAAGCAGAGAATTGGTGCTGTGGATCTGCTGCGTGAGGTGTGTACCAGCTGGGGGGCTGGTTCCAGATAGCTCTAGTCTGACCCCATTATCTGGAAGCTCATTAGCAGCTGGAGCTCAGCTTCTGGTTTTGTTTCATTTGGGGAACACAGTGTGTGCTCTAAGACTGCTCTGTGATGTGAAACACAACAAGTGGTGTTGGGGGGCACTGGGATATTCACATCAGACATGCCCCGTGAGCTAAACCAAAGTGTTTGTGCAAGCACACCCTCACTGAGTATTTTTAGCACAATTTTTTATTATGACATCAAATTAGCAAAACGCATAAATATTACTCCAAGGTAATATTTTTTTCTGATTGAGATCCAAATTATAAATGTATGTTCATCAGTCTAGAGTAATTTGTCAGAAGAGACAAATTATTTCCTTCAGTATACCCCACTGAAGGAGGGTAGCTTTGCAGAGTCCAGAAAATGGAGCATTATGGAAAAACTTATAAAACAACACTAGAGTCAGAGGTTTAATTTAAACCTGCAGTAGAAGACATTAAAGTGTACCATACAAGAACACCTTGAATACAATAGATTTCAAAGATTTGCCTAATCTTGACTCATAAGGTATTTTGTTGCAAGCTGGAACTACAGAAAGAATATCCTATTCTTTCAGAATTTCATCATAGGTTTCACCTAGCTAAATTCTGACACTTATATAGCTAGCCATGAATGGTTAATGAAATTGGGGAGAACAGAAGGGGAAAAAGAGGTATCTGTATAGGTGTCACAAGAACTGTCACGTATTTCTTATTTTGTTATTTGACTTGTGCTGACATAAGGATTAATAGCTATTCACATTGCCATTTATTTTCTATTATGACATAGTAAGTAAAGGAAAATTATACATTTGCCTTGGAACTACCAAACTAGTAAATTGATAGAACACAATGGAATGATGAAATAAGATACAGAAACATTACTTTCCAATGCCTGTAATTTTTTAGTGAGCTGCAGATTTAGTTTGGTATCTGTGCAGTCTTAAACTTGGTTTAAAATGAAAACTTTTAAAATCCTTTATTTTTTAGTATATTGCTCTCATTCCTTTTGTTGTTTTTTTTTTTCCCCAAGTGACTTGATTTCTTTTTTCTCTTAAGTTTAATAAAATCTGCAAAGCAACTTAAGCTTTAAATATCTGTTTTGTATCTTTCTTCTTCTAGTTAAAACATCAATTTCCATTCCTTACAAATACTAATTGCACAGAAGGCTGTAGGGCTACACATATGCATGTGTGTGTGTATGTAATATCTTGCTTCCTCTTTTCAAAGCATTGTCCAAACACCAGCTAATTGATTTGACATGCTAAAAGAGAAACCCAGTGCAACCAAGACATTTTGGTATGAAAGACATTTCCAGTCATCTCTGTTCAATAATTGCAACCACAACTTCAAAGATGATACAGATGCAAATTGAAATGTGTGATCCTGTTTTATCTGGATTTGATTTCTTTCCCCTTTTGCTCTGAAACAGTCATCCTCCCCTTCCTGCTGGGATCAGTGATGGCTGGGACTGCCACGTACAATGTATCTATACAAGCCCAGAGTGACTGAATTTTACTTCAGGGATATAACTCCGATTCCCTCTTCCTCTCCTTCAATGAGACTGGCCCTAATTTCATGCTTATTCTGTGAGTTATGTCCAGGATAGGTCTGAATGAAATCTCTCAAGAGGATGATGGGGAATCATGATCCTTATCTTCTAATAGGCTCCATTCTGAGATCATCCTTCTCTTTTCTCTTTCCAAACTTTTTTTCCATATGGGAGCACAATAAATTGTTGTTCACCAGTGAATACTCCTACAACTTTTGCAGAGCATAAATCACACTGCACATCCTGAAATTCCAAAGTGTATCCCACCAGCGAAAGATAGTGAGCGTCAGGTTTGTACAGATGGAAGTTTTTTACTACCTTAGATAATCTAAACATTTTTCCAACTATAGGAAGTCCACTATGAACTTTGAAATTACAGCCAATTTTACCCAAAAGACTCCCAGATGCCATTGAAAAGTCAGAAGATGCTTGTGACCCTGTCTCCTCATATATGTACTAGCACGTGTCATGCTAGAGAGTTCCACCAGTATTTTCTCCTGTGCTTGTGGAACAGTATGTTGTGGCAGTTCAACCATCACCTGCACAGATGTTGACCCTGGAGCAGCTGTGAGCACTGTTTTGTCTACTTGCCTCATCCATTTTCTGTCCATGTAGGTGACTCGGGAGCAGGGAGCAGACTGCTCTGAGAGTGACTGTGCATGGCAGTGTGTGACACCACAGCTCTGCCTCAGTGCATGACCCCAAGGTAGAAGGTGCTCATCAGCATATGGATACTGCAGGAGGGGTAAGAGCACGGTGTGGGGGATAGAGTGAGTCTAGTCTTTGCAAGCAGAGATGAAATGTAACCAAGTTATGCAAGAAAAGAATTCGTAAATGTGCTCACAGTTTGTGATGTTCTCCCAGAGCTCTCAGGACTAGAGAACGTAAGCTTCCTAGGTGCAGATTTTCTGGTACTTCTTTCTTCCTGTTACATCAAATATATTAAAAAAATGCCCTTAAAATGTAATTTTTTTTGCATTTTTTTCTGGTGCTTGTAAGTCACAACATGTGACTTGCAATTTTAGCAGCTCATGTTGAAATTTGAAATCGATTTGCATCTCTGTAAGCAAAGGTGCAAAGGCTCTATGGGAGGAGACAGCACTGTTGTGCCTAAGGGGAACTGCCCAGCTGACTTGGCTGCCTCAGCTATTTTGAGAGGTGGGAGCATGTCCAGAGAAGGGCAACAAGGCCGGTGAAGGATGTGGAGCACAAGTCTGATGAGGAGTGGCTGAGGGAGCTGGGATTGTTGACTGGGAAAAAAGAAGGCTCAGGGGAGACCTTATCACTCTGTACAGCTCCCTGAAAGGAGGCTGTGGCCAGGTTGGAGTTGGTCGCTTCTCCCAAGTAACAAGTGGCAGGATCAGAGGAAATGTCCTCAAGTTGCACCAGGGGAGGTTTAGGTTGGATATTAGGGAAAATTTCTTCACTGAAAGTGTTGCCAAGCACTGGAACAGGTTGCTCAGGCAAGTGGTGGAACCACATCCCTGGAGGTGTTTAAAAAACATGCAGATGTGGCACTTGGGGACAGGGTTTAGTGGTGGATTTGGCAGTGCTGGGTTAAAGCTTATATTTGATGAGATTCGGGGTCTTTTCCAACTTAAACAGTTCTATGTTCTGTAAGAACACTGAGATCATAGTCATGTTTTCCAGTAAGACATCTTTGTACCATTGCCTCTCAGTGACCACAACCAGACAAGAGCAGAAAAGTCAGGAATTCCATGATTCTGTCATTTTTTCATAGCTGCATGTTATTTTTTTATGGCTTCACTTTTTCAATCCGATTAAAGTTCTCAGTAGGAAACAGCTTTTGAATAACCTCCTGTAGTTTCCTAAATGCAGGATTTTTTTTTTTCTGTAGACCCTGAATCCTAAAAAAAGTAAAAAAGAAAAAACCAAAAAACTATAAATTTGCTTTTAAGTCCAAGGCATAGGTTTACTTTGTCATGATCTCTGATGGTCAGAGTCATCTTGGGCTCTCCCAGACCAGTTGGAGATGCCACATCTACCTCAAGCCTCACTGAGCAGATTTTTGGGTGAGCATGTGGACTGGAAGAAATCAATATGGTTCTGTGGCCGGGAATTATGAGGGGATGGCTGTAGTCTGAGTACTGCCATGCAAAGTGTATTTATTTGATTTGATTTGATTTGATTTGTTTTGTCCATTTTTCCCATTGTATTTTGAAAACAAGAAGATACTTCAGGTTTTGGCCAGTATAATAGCACTAAAAGGCTAAAGGAAAGAGGACCTTACTTCTGTCTGCTCAGATAGGTATAAAGCTGCAAGAGGGTGAAATGAATCCCCTTGATAAAACAAACATCTGAATTGTATTAGAGGGTGGAAGGACTGTGAGTTCATAACACCACCTTATCCACTCACAATTGCACTTACGATAGTTATGGCGTTTAAATTCTTGGCAAACTGCGTCACATGGCCTGTTAAAAGCCAGCTCCACACTGCAGAGAGAACCCTGTCAGGCAACTTGATGAAAATAGAGTAATAATAACTTCAATGAGGTTGCACAAAACAAAATTCTTCAGGCATTGATGGCAAATTCCTATTTTTCTTTCTTCCCTTTTCTGTTTTAAATCGAGTTAGTCCACATTTAATTTTGTTTAAAGACATTAAAAAACTCCTTACCCAAGCCCTGTGCTGACTGACCAGTTAGTACTGTGAGAAAAATTGTTTTCCAAAAAGAAACTGGGCTTATGCATGAATATATAGTGGAATAGTATCCAGCACTGCACATGGCAGGCTATTTCACATTAAGTAAGTTCATCACTTTAAATAAGTGTCTGGGGTACAATTAGCAATGGATCTATTTCTGACATTTCCATGTCTTCCAAAACTATTTTGAAATCAGAAGAGTTGGGACAAACTTTGTGAGAGGCAAAATGAAATTCCTTAAGCTGGCATTGCTGCTGAATCCATTTAGCAGTAAAACCTTGTCAGGAGCCTTCTCTTTTTAAATTGTTCTGAGGATTCACTGAAAATGTTGTCAAGCTATAGGTATCAGACATGAATCTTCAATGTGTTTTGAACATCACGTCGCTTCTCCCAAGTAACAAGTGGCAGGATCAGAGGAAATGTCCTCAAGTTGCACCAGGGGAGGTCACCTTCTGTCACCTTCTGTTATATTTGCATTCAGTATTTTGGGATAAATATTATGCGCTCATTCTCACTAAGGTGGAGGAAACCTCCTGGCAATAAAAGCCCTGAAAGGTGAAAATCTGAGCACAAAAAGGCAGGAGAAGAGAGGCAGCAGACTTCTCTCTGCTTGTGGCAGAAGTGTCTGTGCCATAGCTAAAAGTGCTGTTCATTTGTAATAGGTCTAGGAAAAAAAAACCCTTTTCTCTCCCTGGAGGTTTTTGGATTTGTCAAACCCAAAATATGGTATATGAAGAACTATATTTCCAAATTGAGATTCCCCTAAGGGTCTGATTTCTGCCAGCTGCTTTTCTGGTTTCATCAGTGCCAGAATTTCTGGTTCTGTCTCCATCATCTGGGACTTGGGGCTTTCAGGGATTCCTGGACCTCCTGCCAGGTTGAAACAATGGGCCAGAGAGGTGTCAGACCCTGAGCAATTACAGATTAAAGTTGCTGTTGCCACTGCCTATCTCTGGTTAGCTCTTAATGGCCTGTATAGAATCTTGCAAAGACATTAATAGTTTTTCTATGCTAAAAACAAAGAGAAATTAAGTGTCTGAAAAGAAAAAAAAAAATATTTAACACAAAGAAAATATTTTCCTCCTCCTTTGCATACAATCTTTTAAATGAGTTTTTGTTTAAAAATCACACCTAGCCATGTGTCTCCCTTGTACAAAAAGAAGAACTAGCTCTCTGTCAAAATTTTATTTCGCAGTCCTTTCCTGCATAAAAAACCCCCATTCTTTGATAAGGAAAAGGAGAACACCCTTCATTTTGCTGTTAGGACATATAGAAAGGAAACAAAACAGTGGAAGTAAAAAATTATAAAGGGGGGAGCGAGGAAATGCTTCCTCTAATCAATATTTTCATTGATTTGCTACAGATACACTTCCCAATTTTCTTGCAAATTCTTCCTCTAGAAATGAGAGTGTTTGTGTGCCATATCCCACAGCAGAAGTTGCTCACTGAGTGCGTTCCAGCTTGGCTCAGGAGTGCAGGTTCGAGGGTTACCTCCAGCCTACCCCAGCAAACCAAGCCCTACTTCACATCACAGAGTGGCCTCCGGGTGGGAGCCGATGGAGGGCACACCTGGTGAGCTTCAGCTACTACAGGCAGCCCGAAGCTGATTGGAATGGAAATCCATTAAATATATTCAGCGCTCATGTCCCCATTTTCAGCTACTCATCACTCTTATAAACATCCTCAGAGCCTTCCAAAACCACCTATGAAACATGATGCTTTTGCTATCTGTAAGGAATTGCCCATTGTAGGTTATTTCTGAATGAAAAAGGCAATCACTCCTGTGGTCCTTTGAGAGACAAGAGAAGAAATATGGAAAAGTATCTGTTTTCCATGCTTGTAGTCTTACAATTTAGTGTGTATTTAAATCTGAAACGTTGATAACCGACTTTACAGTGCTGTTCCCTGCCTAGCTGGAAAGAACAATGCAGAGATACATCACATTGTTTGATGTTCGTTGTGTCTCTTTTTTTTCCACCCTTCCTGAGGTGATGATAACGCTGGAAGGGGTTTGCTCCTGGTTCAACAAGTAGACACGGCGGGCAGCCAGGTTAATGCTTATATTGCAGCTGTTTTTTCTCCAGAGCACAGATTTTAGCATTGTGCATAACGGTACTGTTGGTCCAGACCATTCCTCTGCATTGTGGATACAAAAGTGGCAGCCTGTGCAACCAGAGATCTGTATCAGGTATTTGTTTCTGTAGGAAACACCTGGATACTGTAGACATACTTTAATATTGCTGAGGGTTTAAAAATGGGAAAAAAATATGTAGAGAGCAGAATAATTTTTCCTTGTGTGGGATATAAGCAGTATTTTGCAGCCTTGCCAATCATGTTCCAAAGGAAGTGGACAAAATAAAAACTGAAAGAGAAAACCACAATAAAACTATCCTGAGCAACCCCACTATCTCTCATAAAGCTGATCTGGGAGTCTAATACCCAATTTCAAATTGTTTGCTCTGTGAATGGCTCCACAGAATAGGACTTTAGAATACCTGCATTTTAGTGCATGTCCCAAGACTTATTCTGCAAGCCTGGATCAGCTCCTGGGAAATACCCATTCCTGGATGGATAACCTTACTGTATATCAAAAAGTCTGGGGTGATGATACTGGGTATGACCAGGAACACGGCCCTTTGAACCACACTATGAAAAGTTCCAAAGTACTGAGGAAGCAATTTATGGGCAACCTTGATAAACACTAAGATCTTTAGGCTGAGATGATATTCCAAGAAAAGAGAGAGCATAGAGAGACAAATATATGTTAGTGGAGTTTTGGTTGTCTGTGATGCTGACATAGCAATTCGAAATACTCTGGTTTAGTTATATTTTTCAAGAGTTTTTACCTTTAGTCCCGAGTGTTCACAGTAATTAATATTTTTAATAAGAAAATAGTCATGAATTCAGTTGATTTGAAGCAATAAAATAAAATCTTTCACCCTAGTAAACTTAGAGGGGCCAGAATGCATTGGCTGTAAACTGGCATGGGTCCATGAAGCCTCACCCAGCTTTGCTGTAGTGTTACAATGAGCTGAATGATGCTTTCAGTTTGTTAACTGACTGGAGTAGATCGTGTATCCATCCAGGGAACATGATGTGCAGAAGTTGCAGCTTGGCTCTGGATGAATATCAGTGCTCTGAATCATTGCTGAATCCCATGTACTTGTAAGCCAAGTGGGCGTGGGAAAAGCCAGGTCAGTTTTGCTTAGTCCAGGTTTCTGAGGTGTTTTTGGAATGTGACTCTAAAACCCTAAGGCCAGGGATTTGTTGGTTATCTCCTGGTTCTTGATCAGCAGTGGTTGTGTGCCAGATATATGAGGCAGACAGTACTACCGGAATAGTTACTGAAACACATTCACTTCTACTAATAATTTTTTTTTAAGTGCTAGAAAAGTTGCAGACCCCTTTCCTAGACTCTGCACACCCTGCTCCAATTCTGACCTCATTCTTCCTGTGACTCTTTCCTTGGAGAGTGTCCTAGGCTTGGCGGGTTTGCTTCTCTTTTTTTTTCCCTCCAGGTTGGTTCTCTGGCATGCGGCCTTGTTACTCTGTTTTATCAGGCAGATTCCCTTATTGAATTTAACTCTCTTTTGCTGATCTTTTTCTGGAACATTCAGACAGCTGAATTTCAGCCACCAGATGGACCCATCCCAACAAATCACTGTCCTCAGAACTGGCCTGGTTTCAAGGTGGCCCTGATAGGATTCATGTTGTTAATCCACTATCAGGTGTGCCCCTCCCTTCTGCTCCCCTGTAGGGGAACAGGAAAAATTGTTATTACTGAGATCAGGCAATTGCCACAGAAAATGGGGTTCACATTGAAAGCAGGCAGGTAAAATTTTGTGCAGAGTGCTGCACTCTACTGTGGGGGTTCCCCTCCTGTAGGACTCCCCCTCACCCCTGGAAGAGGGGACCCTGGGGAGGGGAGTATACCTTGGGACACGGGGTTTCCCTCTGCTACTGCTAATGTACCCAAGTTCTACTTCCCTACTGGCCATTTCGAATGTTCCCCCTGCCCCAAGAACTGTCTACTTTAGGCTGGGTTTCCCATGAGTCTTTGAGTTTTTCAGCCCAGGCTCGGAGGCATGAGGGGCTGGAAATAAACATCTCTGAAACATCTATGCAAAGACCATTCCATATTTCTTTCCACTGGCTCAACTGTCTTTGGGAAGGTTGCAGAACCTGACTGCAACACTACCTCATGTTCTCTTTAATGGCAAATGACTAACGGAAAAGTATTTCTTTCATGTAGAGAATAGCAGAGCCCTGTTCTTTCAAACTTAGATATCTTGTCAAAGCATATGAGCTTAAGTGTAGAGACTATTCAAGTGAAACAACTACCTTATAGTCCCTAGAAAAGCACAGAGCTGTCCCTACTGGAGGAAGTTTTTCACAACACAAAAAAAATTTCTTTTCAGGAAAAAGTAAAGGAATGTCTAAGCAATATGCTTATAGTAAAATTTTATCACTTCAAGCAAAATATACTAGTTCAGATTTATTTATACATATGAAGAATCAAAACAAACTTTTTATAAAATAAAGTAGGACAGTTTGGAATATAATGCATTAGCTGTTGCTTTATTAATTTATGATGCGATCTTGCTATCTCTTTTAACTGAGTAGAATAACTCTTGCGGGTGCTGGTGATTGTAACTTCATCTGGTAATGAACAAAATGTAATCTTACAGTGTTCCACACTTCACTCAGGAATAGCAAAGCTTTAGTGTAATATTTTTTCTATCACCTTCCATAATAGGTGGAGATGTGTTTTGGCACAAGGTGACTCTAATCACTAAATACCTGGGCTTTAGCCCAGAGAAGTAAAATTTCTGGCCCAACATATTATATACTCTTGTCTGTGGCTCAATCCTGAGAATAATTGCTTGAAACTTCTTCTGCCTGTGCTCAGGAAGCTTGGAACTACAAGACAAAGCTTAATTATATCTGGGGATGCCAAACACTGGACCATTGGCAGAATCATTGAAAATATTCCTTCTTGCTTCACTAGCCTTCGGATCTTTCATTGGGTTACCATGGTGAAGTCTCACAGCATCTCTTGCTCTGTCAGAAAGGAGAGAGAGTGCCAGGGGTGCTACTGAGGCATGTGGTTGTTCAGTGTCACCAGCAGCCTGGACAGCGAACACGCCCTCAGCAAACCTGTGCTGACACCTGGCTGAGGGGCTGATGGACACGGCCCCTTGGCCCAGGCACCTCAGCAAAGTTGGCTGCACCAGCAAAGCCCCTGCGATGCTCAGCACAGAGGAATAACCCCTGCTCAGCTGTAGGTCTGGCTCAGTGACAGACTGAGGAGGCAGATGCCTGGTTGAACTTGAGCCACGGCTGCACTGTCATTGCAAACTCATCAAACTCCATATTGACACACATGATGAGGATCTTGGTCAGCCGATGAAGGGAAGCTATTGTCCTCTACTGCTGTGTGGGTAGAACAGAGGTGGAACAGGCTACCCAGGGGGTTGTGAAATCTCTTCTAGGATGGCTTCAGTGCTGTCAGGCAAAGCTACAGCTGACCTCATCAGATTGGTGATGCTCCTGCAGCCAGGGGAAAGTCGGACCATGAACTTCAGACATCTCTTCCAAAACAACATTCCTATGATTATGTGATGACTACAGATATCATAGCACTGGATAATAAAGCACTGGATAATAAGACCAAACAAAAAACATATTAAACCTCAGAAACAATCAGACCAAATACACAGCAGTACAGAGATAAATAAAGCTAACACTAGAATTTCATTCATACTGCAAACAAATATACCCTCTGGCTGCTGACAAGAAATCTTGAGAAATTCAGATAAAAGAAATAAAACACAAAGCAGAGGAAGAAGCTACATGAAACAGGGGGAAGGATTCCAATAAATCAGTTAATTAAGAACATCAGTATCCTTGCAGGAAACATTTCTCTCATGAAGGTCCACATGTTAGCTTGAACAGCAGCCCTGGTAGTGAAAGTTGAACACCTCCATTTATTTTCATGCCTTTGTGTATAAAACTCAGTGTGTTAATTTGGTATTTAATGCATTTATCTTCACATAAATCTGCATAACAGAGGTAGAATATCTGCTTTTGAGGCTTAATGTCTCAACATCACATATGTCTGAAAAAGGCAGGGAACTGCACTGATGGCAAAGATGCATGTGGGGTATCTTTCGTGGTAAGACAGTGGCGTCAGAAAGCAAAGGTTTCTTGCTGAAGCCAGCCTGGTATGGCAATCTTTAAGCACTTTAAGTCACTTAGGTAGACAAGAGCACCTTTTTCCTGGCACACCATGCTTGGGAATTGGTCTACAGAGTGAAAAGTTGCATGGAAAGCATGTTCAAAAATGCCCCTTAGTCAGATCCTGAAAGAATCTGAGTGAAAATGCAAAGCAAAAGTACTGCCTAGTCAGATTTCCAAAAACAGCTAAGGAGATTAATCCCCATTTCCCAGTTCTAAACTGCACCTGTGAAGACAGAAGCATGCTTTTCAAAATGCACTAATGCAGTGGAATGGAGGCCTAGATCCATGAAAGGGCAAAGACTTTGGAAAACCTAGCTCCTAGGCACTTCTTACCTGCTAAAGTCAGAGTACTGTCTTATAATTGCACCATTTCAGTTTAGGGAAAACCATGTAATATTTATTGGGACAGAAAAAGAGCAGAAGTGGTCCAGAACCTTGTGGTTGTTGGGCATAAGGGCAGGGAGCTGTGCTAGTATCTCGGTATGAAAGGCTGAGGTCAGCCAGTGGGAGAATTTCCGATGCTCTGATGCTCTGCAGTTACTTGGGAAGTTTGTGAGTTGTCCGGGATTAAGGATTCGTGTTGCACCACTGAGTCAGAGGCAGCCTGCGTGGCTGGGGTGGCTGCTCGGCTCTGACAGCGTCACGTATTACAGAAGCTGTGATGCTGTGCTGGGTGGTGCTATAACACTGGGGATTTCTTTGCAGAGCAGGAGAAACTGCAGCTGAGAAATCTTCCTATGTCTTAGCTGAGTGACCTGAGTGCTGGGGTCAGGAGGAAGAAGAGATGTAGAACCTTCCTGTCTCTCTGCATTGTGTTAGGACCTCTCTGGCAGGGTGCACCCAAAAAATGTAGTGCTATGCTGCTAGACACGGGAGATAAGCTTAGACTATAAATTCTGACAAAATTCAGACCTTAATTCAATGCCTGGCTTCTCAGCACTGTCAAGAATTAAGCAATTCTGGGTGTGACTGGCAAAAGACAGTTTAGTATCTGGGGAATTTTACTGGGAGAAGCATATGAAATTTTAGGCAATTCCAGAATTGAGGAGTTGTTGAGGAGGAAAGTTGGAGGCTGAAGGTCTAAATGTTGCACAATTGTGTCTTAAATAATAGAACACAGAGGTGTTTTTGTGAATACACCTCTTCAGAGACTTGAAAAATTGCAAGGAGGTAATGAATTCTTCAGTTAGAAAATGTTCTTTGTCTGTCGTCAGATATGCCCTGCCAAAAGACGAAGAGGAGAGGCCAGGAGTGGAAGGTGGCTCAGGACAGTGGTGGGGTTCCTCAATGACCAAACCCCAGGCAAGAAAGGAGAGCAAGGGCCGACTGAGAGCAAGACGGGGGCAGGTGAGGTTGTGTGCAAGGAGCTTTCCTTTGAGCTGAACCCAGCAGTGCAGCTGCTTGGAGAGGCAGCAGAGAGCTCCAGACCACCACCCTGATTTTCAACAACTGGTTCAGCAACTGGGTTGACTTCAGAATTAGTTTTCATAAGCTTGTCTTCCTCACAGTTGACTAAAATATGGAGATGGCACAGCTGAGGCTCTGAGTCCACCAGCTGGTGTTCCTTGTAGGGTCTGAACTTTAAAAAAAAATTCAATTATATTTTGTAAATGCTGAATGATTTGGACACATATGGTTATATCTTTTTTTTCCCCCAAAATGAACGTTTTCAAATGTGCTTTTTCTGGCAGCTTTTCTATATGCTGAACCATTGTGCACAAATGATAGTCTTTTGCTAAGAAGTGAATTAGTATTCCAGCCAGCATTATACACAGAGAATTAAACTTATATATTTTCCCTGTCAACTTGCTGTACCTGATTCTGTTATTTTTTTAAAAAGAAGTTTGATTAAAGCCCATTTGTTCACCACAAATCATCTAAAACTGCCAGCCTTAAATAGGTGGTAACTGAGAAATATCACCAAAATGAATTACATCACCTCCTCTGAGTTAACTGAGCTTTGAAATTCTTCCTTTCTCCAAGTGAGGTTCAAGGAAAGTGCATGCCAGTCCATGTTCATTGTGAAGGAAACTTTTTGTGCTGCATATTCCCCGCCCTGATCCTGTAGGGATACAACTTGTGTGCAGATCTGCACGGAAAAAATTTCAATCTATTCTAGATCCTTCAACACTGAAGGGAGCGATAGCTCAGTGAACAAGTAAAGAAAAGGTTGGTAGTCTGGATAATATCTCCAACCTTGCAGAAATTAAGCACAACATATTATACCAGCTTGTCCAATTGACTATGAACCTGCACTTCTCAGAAACTGTTTATGACTGGACTAAATTGAAGTTGCAAAGCCAGGGAGACAAAGATCAACTTCACTGGTCATGGATAGAAGATGCCCATAGTTTGCTCGTGACATCTGTTTCTCAGAATGAGAAAAACATGCAAATAGACAAATTTCAAGAGAACCTCTGATGCTTTATGATGGACAGGGATGGTTAGTACTGTTACAGCCATTGTTTTTCTGAGCTTCTCAGTAGGAGAAATTCTGGGCCTATCTGATCACCAAATTATTGTGACACTATTTTACATACTGTACTTACCTGTGTGCAATTTGGCCGTGGATATCCCCTGAACTGTGTTTATATGAAAATACTCTCAGGATCATATAATGCTGCATGGGCATAAACATCTGACTGGAACATTAGGCTATATGGGTAAAGTTATGATCCACTACATATGAGGAGAATATAACATTTTTGTTTTGTTTTCTTAAATGTAAACTTCCTTACTACTTTGTGTTTGCACTATTACTCCTGAAGAACAGTTATAATTAAATTTTTATAGAAAATTACATTCATAATAACATAACACCTGTTAAGCATTTAATATAACAAAAAGCAGTCAAAAATAATTACCTGAAAGAGAAAGGAAGAACAACTATATAAAATAAACAAATTAAGAAACACCAGGTATAGCATAATAGATTTAAATAATAGCTATTATGTAGCAATTTAAGCTGATGGTTTGGCTTTTAGGCAACTTCTATGTCTCAGCTGTGCTCATTCTGTGAATTCTGAAACTGTCTTGTCTTAAGCAGTATGGCAGGTCTTTCCACTAATTTTCTGTTTTATGATTACACAAACACTTTAGGAAGTGGATTTGGATAGTCAAACCAAAAGCAAAGTGTCAAAAGACGCAGAATAATCTTGCAATTATAAGTGTCTGCAAGGAGACGGAACGTCAAAACAGAGTAAGCCACATTTGGAAAAATACCACTAACATTCAAACATGAGATCATCAAATATTGCTTGGCAAAGAAGTCGAAAAAGGATTGTTGATCATTTTCTGAAAGCATAAGCAATTATAAAGGCAAATAGACTTCAAAAGAATTTAAGAATGGATGGCAAAAAAACCCTGAAATTTTTTTGCAAGTCTATAGTAGATCAAAATTTGGGATTCAGGGAATGGTTGTAATTATTCTGTCCCCAGGAAAGACATAGATGTTGAAGAGGTACTAAGAAAAGTAGTAACAGACATACAGATGCAGAGACTGTTTTCCACACTGGGAGAGTTGAAATAGGAAGAAGTTGAAATCTTCATCTTAGAAAAGTGATAATGGGTGTGGCTGTCTTAGAAGTCTTAAAAAATTCTGAATTTTAGTGAGAAGTTCAGTAAGGCAAAATATTCACTGCTTTTGTATTATAACAACTTGTACATTAATTTGGTGATGAACACTTAAAATGGTTTAGAGTTGCAGCTCTCTTCAATATCTGAGAAAAACTATTCCAGGTAAATAAAAGCAAGATGGCACTAAAATGATATATAAAGCATGTAAGAAAAAAAAATCTTAAGTTTGAAAACGTGTGGAAGAAGTAAGACCTTCTGGAAGCTTGTAGGATTCACTCTAGAATGAGGTGTAGGACAGATGGAGAAGATCAAGTGATTCTTGAGATTGATCTCCTGGAGTGCAGACACATAATGAAAACCAGTAGTTTCCAGGGCCCTCCCTCTGTCTGGCTGCTGAGAAGTGGGAAGCCAGCATCAGACCAAGTGCTGATTCAATTGATGTACCTGAACAATCTCTGAACAGATGAAACTGAACAATGTAAAAAAACCCAGAATATGGTAGAGAAAAAAGCCTGAAAAATTGAGATCAACACTGTAGAAAGCACCCAGGTAAAACGGTAATACAAATCTGAGTCAAGTCTTTGTTGTTATCTTCCTTCAGAGATCTAAAAGACAGATTGTGTTTCTATTTGTGGGGCAAGGTGATTTGTGGAAAGACAGAGATGCTGCAGAAGATACTCTGCAGCTATGACCAAGTCTCAAAAGTTGAGAAAAACTTTTGCACTTTGTTGTTGCTTCTGAGAGGGGTTAATTTCCTACGGAAATATTTGATGTTTTATTGTAGAAAGTTGAAACCCTCATGCAAATATTTGTTGTCTCAGGTTGTTTGATATCAGTAGGAATTTCCTTATTAAGACAAGCACTGAACAAGAACTGTACACATCTAAATATCCATATCTACTTTTTTGGAGTGCACTTTTCATTTTTTTTGAGTACTCTGAAGTCTCTTATCTCCTGAGCGCTTGAGAGTTAATTCACTTCCTTCTTGGGAGCTGACCTTGCAAGTCCTCCTTCAAGATCAAGATCTCTGCTGGTGTTTACAAGCCTCTGTTGTCTAATCGGTCAAGCAGGATGTTCTTCACTGAAGTGTTCCCAGGAAGGATGTCTCTACCAAACACATTCCTTGTGCTGCACAGCAAACAGGAAAGCTCTTGTGTGTATGTGGAAACACACTCACAGACCACAGTGCTAGAAGGGGGGAACACGAATTCCGCTGGTGTCCGTTTTTGGGTTGGAGACCTGACTGACGCATACTGATGGTAAAAGGACTCCCTGTGGCGAGGTGTTCACCCGTATCTGGGTGGACTCAGGTTCACTCTAGCCGGCTGCCTGTCCACTTGCTCTCACGAGGCTGTCCTGTATTAGGGGAAAAAGCCTAAAGAACTGAGACAAAAAGCCACCAACAGCATAGTTAAGAGCTCCCATGCCTTGCCATGCTGTGGCAGCTTTACCAACAGCTGCACAGCAGTGGTGGTTCCCATGTCATGTGAGTGACCAGGCTCACTGCTGTGCTCCATGGCTTCCATGTCAGAGCTCACACTCACCTACAGCGCAAGTTGCCGTGTGGATATATCCTAAACCTGCTCATAGAAGCACCACACTGCCTTACATGAGTCAGATAATGGAATGAAAAGCAGCCTCGTATCTGCTTTCATGCAGTTACTGCCCTCTGGCAGAGTACACCTTGGCAGGAACCTCTGCAGCTCCACTGTGTAGCTGTGAAGCTGAAAGTGCAGACCCTGCCCACAGGCAGGTATCAGTTTGGCTCCTCAGGATCCCTTCCCCCAGAGAGTTGCTGGCTGGTGCAGTCTGGCGTGCCTGGGGAGTGCAGGTGGGAATGTCCCACACCCTCTGTAGAGGTACCGGAGCAGGTTTGGCCCATGCCTTGTGGCTTTCTTAGTGCTGCACTTTCAGGGGTAACCAGCATGGCTTTGTTCCTGCTCTGTTCACAGCAGGAGGTATAGCTGGGTGTTTGTAACTATCTATGACACTTTCATTTGCCCTTAATTGCCTGCTGGCAGATTTCTTTCCATTTGGCATCCATCCTGCTGTACCACTTCAGGATGAACAACATAAGATTATTATAGTTGGGACTGGGCGAGCGGGAAACCAGAGGCATTAAAGACAGCAGGCCTAATTCTATTATCTTTTATCAGCGAGGACTTTTATTCCAACTGACTTATTTTTCCTAAAATAATTTAATATCATTTAAGGGGGCAGACCTTATAGTCCTACTGTAAACAAAGAAAACTCCATTCAAGACAATCCCAACTTGTGCTGTATCTCAATGAGCTCTTCTGCCTGGAATTCAGGACAAAGGTTGTTTGCGTGAACACATGAATGTTGCATTACTTATCCAAAAAGATTTTATTTAAATAAATAGAGGATTTGAATTTAGAACGGACCACTCCTATGTTCACTGGCACATGTCAGAGTTGAAATATTATTTCCTTTCAAGCCCTAAACTCTTCTTGTTTGTGGTCATGTGTGGTTTATTTTTTTAAATCAAAGAATAATTACATAGTGTATGCTTTTCTGATTTAGGTTATTATCAAGTCAAATCTTAATTTCAGTCGGGTTCCTTTAGTGTATGTATCAGGAAAAATCATCAGAAAGACTGTCTTAATCTCCTCCTATGTGATTTTTAAAAAATGTTAACTTTTATCTATTTAACTGATGTTTTTAGCCAATAGCAACCCTTGTTTGACAAGCATGACTTATCATCCCTGTCAAAGTTGCTTTGGAAGAGACAATGCTCTGAGCTAAAGGTGTTCCCAAAAGGAGTACATGAGACTGGCTATGTAGATGCTGACTGTGGTTTCTTCTCTTTACTTTTCTCCTTTCTTTTATCAATAAACTTGGTAACAAGCATGGAGACCTGGAACTAGGACCTCTAGTGGACCTCTGTTCTGTCACATCCAGTCCACTACGTTCCATACAAACACTGTGAGAGAAACGTGTATCACAGATGAGGGATGAAATCTGAAACACTTTTTACTAGCAAGTGGCCTGGTTCTGGCTTGTCCTGGTATAATTTGGTAATAATTTAATGGAGTCAGGTGGTGTTACTCCAGTATGACACTGCTTAAAGTGAGAAAAGCAAATTCTGAAAGGGGCGTTTGTTCCCCTCTTCCTCTGCAGACTTACACGTTTTAACCATCAGTGTTGGTAACAAAAGAGAGAAAAGTCCCTCTGTCACAATCAGCGAGCACTCCAAACTGAAACAAACATCTCAGAGACAGATACCATGAAAAAAGGCAGCCAAAGTTCAGCAGGACACTTCCCTCATGCTCCCACAACCTGCCTCCATCTGAGCTGCTCCCTATGCTCAGCCATGCTCAGCACCTTTATTTGAGTCAGTTTTTTTCTCACTTTTTCACTAATTCCCTAAAAAAGGGCTGCATGGGGTGTCTGATGAGCAAGAGTGGAGCACTCCTGCTGCTCCAAGTATCCGGTGGAGAATACCCAAAGGTGATGCATAAGACATCTAGTGAGCGCCTTCCATGTGTGTTCTCATCTTTGCTGATTCCTATAATGCCTGTGTATAAATAGTAGCTCTCCCTTTTTATATCCTTCTCCTGCCTGATTCACTCCATGATGCAGTGTCAGTGACGTTTGACTCACTGCCATGGCGATGTTTCATAAACATTGGATTGTGACATCTGAATGAATCAGGCTGGAGGAGGAGGAAGGGCAAGCCCTGTGACAAAGCTGCACCTGAGCCAGCCTTGGCTCCAGTCCGCACATGAAAGAAATGAGCACAGGGATGTTGTGGCATTCATAAGGAGCAAGGAAAGAGCAAACCCATCAGGAATAATAAAATAGCACTATGTGTGCAGGGCAAGTCTGTTAAGAAAAACTTCTGTATCAGAGATACGAGTCAAAGATAGCACTGGGAGGTCTGCTAATAAACACTGAGAGAACACTGAACACGATTTTACTTTCTGTTGTGGAGAAAAAAATGAGATATGGTTGCTGGAACAGAACTGAGAGCCAGGTTAACCATACAAGAAAGCTTATTTCAAGACAGAAACAAGGGGAAGCAGCGAAGTCAAAAAGAATAGGAGAATGTGAAAGTCTGACCTCTAAGCTGAGAGCATTTTTTTGTTGTTGTGTTGTGAACATTCTTCTGCTCGGAGTGCGATTACACCAATTTTTTACTATCTAGTTGTCATGGGAAAATCTGGAACTATGTCTGGATGCAGTGTGTGGTGGGGGCCTCTGAGCATGATCCACACAACGTGGTGCGGCCCAAACAAAGACCTGCTGGTTACAGGAAGACAAAGGGCAAGGAAAAGGATTCACTTCCTCCTTCTTGCTGGACTTGGAGCACTCTGAATAGCTCATGCCTCAGCAAGAACAGAATGTGTTTCTTTTCCTCTGGAGCTGGTCTTGCATGGCCTGTAGGATCCCATGCAGTTCACCCACTGCACTGTAGTACGCTTGAAGTTGTGGCCATACTATTGTAGGGTATGGGAAAGCATTTGGTGTTATGTGTCGTGCTCTAGTAGCAGTCACAAAATACTAGCCAAGACACCTTCTCCTGCTGAACTTTAAGAGTAGCTCTTTCCTGGTCTTCCATTATGTTAGGTCTACTGAGTATCAGGCTAGTTTCCTAAAAATATGGCAGCACTTCCTTCAAGACACTGTTTTTTCAGTGTAACCCATGGAAAGTGTCTCAGAAATTCTCCACTTTAAGGGATAACAGCTGCCCTTTGCTGATCAAAAGCTATGACTTAGTTTTTCTGAACATTAGGAGTCACTACAGCTAGTGCTGGGAATTCCCATCAATTTGTTATAAATACCCATGAACACATATTAATTTTTTCCTTCAGTTTAAACAAAGCTAAGCATTGTGGCCACGATATACTCTCCTTCCATACGAGATTAAAGAGTTTTATCATCACTGACACTGCATGAAGGTTCTGACACTTTTTTTTACTCGATTAAGGTTGATACAGTCCATAGACATCTATATACTCACTTCCCTACAGGGACTGCTGAGATTAATTCATCATTATTAGGGCCAAAGTTGGGAAATGAGTAAATAGACAAACTGGAAACACAGTTCTCAACAAGAAGTGCTTCACATTATAGCATGTGTCACCATGGCAAATGATAACAGAAGTGGATACTTGCAGGAGTGGATGCAAGGAGAGCAAACAAATGCTTTATCAGCCAGACTTTTTCTCCCTGAAAAATCCTTATGGTCAATGTTTTTCTTACTTGTTGCTAACTAAACGATAAATTAATTTTGAATGAGTTTTGGTGTACATATGTAGCCTGATGTTTGTTGTTATTGGTCTTGTATACAATCTCCCAGTAGGGGCTGGGGCTCCGGCCCAGACAAATCAGGACATCTAGACAGGGTTCAGCTCTTGCAAGGTCACTTCCTGTCTCTGTCCTGTAACTTTACATGGGGAAAGAGAACTGTGTCATCTTGTAGTCCCTCTGAATGTGATGAAGGCAGCAGAAAGTGATCCTCAAACACTGCATAACAGGAAAAAGCTGACTTGAAGTGCTTAAGATAGTCTAGCGGATGTCACGCACCTTATTTTGACAGACTTACATCACTTCTTCCTGGTAAAGCACAGATTATTCAGAAACACAAACAAGTGTCTTGCTTTCCTAGAATCAGAAGGTAGGAAGAGACCTTTAAGATCATCTAGTCCAACCATCAGCCCAGCACCACCACTGTAACCCCTAAACTACTAAACGATATAACCCAGAGCCAGATCTTGATGCCTCAAACACCTCCAGGGATGGTCATTCCACCACCTCCCTGGGCAACCTCTTCCAGTACTTGACCACACTAACAGTGAATTTTTTTTCCTAATATCTAATCTGAATCTCCCCTGTCTAGGCTTAAGGCCATCTCCTCTTGTCCTCTCACTGCAGGCATGGCAGAACAGACTGGCCCCCACCTCACTAGATCCTCCTTCCAAATGGTTGTAGGGAGCAGTGAGGTCCCTCCTGAGCCTCCCCTTTTTGAGACTAAACAATCCCAGCTCCCTCAGCCATTCCTCATAAGACTTGTTTTCTAGACCCTTCACGAGCCTTGTTGCCCTTCGCTGGACATGCCTCAGCACCCCAATGACCTTTTTGAAGTGAGGGGCCCAGAACTGAACACAGCACTTGAGGTGCAGCCTCATCAGTGCTGCGTACAGGACGCTGATCACTGCCCTATTCTTGCTGGCTACACTATTCTTGACACGGGTGAAGATGCCATTGGCCTTCTTGGCCACCTGGGCAGACACTGGCTCATGTTCAGTCATTGTCAAACAGCTTTCCCAGGTCCCTTTCTGCTGAACAGCTTTCCAGACACTGTCCCCTGCCTGTAGCACTGCATGGGGTTGTTGAAACCCAAGTGCAGGACCCAGCACTTGGCCTTGTTGAACCTCGTACCACTGGCCTCAGCCCATCTATCCAGCCTGTCCAGATCCTTCTGCAGAGCTCTCCTACCCTCCAGCAGATCAACACTCACACCCAGCTTGGTGTTGTCTGCAAATTTACTGAGGGTGCCCTCAATCCCCACTTTCCTGTGGTAATCTGAGAATTCAAATTAAATTTTATACAAAGAGCTAGGATCTTTCATCACCACATTGGATGTAACTCAAAAATATTTTTTCTCTATGTGGGCCCTTCTTCAGATATGAAATACAAGCCAGGTAGAGCATATAAATCTTCTGCATTTGTCTGGTCATGCAAAAGTGTAATGTAAATTTTATCAATTAGAGCTATGAGCTCAGAGCTGGTTTTAACTCATGAAAACTTTACCTTGAAGAAAATACTCTGTTTTCCTGAGATAAATAGTCAGGACTATGTATATGCAGCTACTATTTGAGATTGGAAGAATCAAATTTTGAATTCATCAGGACAGATGGGGAAAAAGCAACTTTTGAACAGACAATTATTGTAAAGAATATTTAGAATAATATGCAGCAATTTGTTTTGGAAGCATTTCGCAAATGTGGAGAGAGCTTTGCTGTACCTTGCAGATGGGCCTTTGTATTTTTGATAAATTTGTTATGTGATACAGCTTGATTCCAGTGCTCTCAGAAGGCCAGTCATCCTGGGGGAAAATGTGGTGATCAGTTTTTCAAATCACATCTGATTTCTTATAAGGGAGATGAAGACCCACCCAAGGACCACAGCATCATGCTTCTGATCACCTCCAAGCCTGGTACTAACCTCTATCTCTCTGGCCCACCAGCTGAACACCACTGCAATCAATAAATTCCTGCCAGGTTTGTCATGCCTTTGGGGACTGTCCTTCCCCCAGCTGGAGGCTTGTGCCATTTTTTGAGCACATCTGGGTTACAACAACTGGATAATAACCAGGAAGATTCAGTTTCCAGATTATTTCTGGGTGCCAGCCAAAACTTCAAAAAATATAGGTATTTGGCCAGATTCTCACTTGCATTCATGTCCTTTTATTCCGTTGTTATTTCACTTTATACTGTGGGTGATGCAAATGGGAATCAGGCCCTTGGCCATTATAAATCTACAGAATACTTCAAAACATGGGGAATGGTAACCGGAGGCCTTGGCAATTTGCGTAGTGAGTCTGTAATCTGTTTCTTTGTTCATACATCACAGTCTGTGATTCTTCAGATCCTGTCCAAACAACACCTCAGACAAGCATTTCTCTTGACACAAGTTTGTATTTGTGATCTAAAATTTATAAGGAGGCTGCTGAGTTTCAATGTGACTCTTCTGCACATACTCTTTAATCTCAGTTTTATTCTTTATACTTCCAAAATATCTAAACCTGGAGTATATCCACATAAGGGATTCCATTTATATATATTGTGCCTAACTCCCTATTGCTCTCTCCCAAAGCCCTGAATACACAGGTGTGACTGAACACCTGGCATGATTTGAAGTTCTTGCTTTAATTACCCTAACCTTGTGAATATTCAATGTGGCATTTTTCCACCCATCTTTTAATATGATGTTTGTCTTTTCACTACTTTCAAAGACACTAGAGTCCACGCAATAGTAGCAGAAATCCTCTTACTACAGTTGGAAAAACCAGCATTTTTCCAAATTAGAGAAAAATGTCTTTGGGACACAATGATATACAATCCAAAGGGCTTAAAATACACAATCACAGAATGGATAAGGTTGGAAGGGACAAAGGTGGGGCATCATAGAATGGTCTGGGTTGGAAGGGACCTTAAGGATCATCTAGTTCCAACCCCTATGCCACAGGCAGGGACACCTTCCACTAGATCAGGTTGCTCAGAGCGCCATCCAACATGGCCTTGAACCTTCCAGGGAAGGAGTATTTACAGCCTCTATGGGCACAGAGATGAGGCTGAGGGGTTGGTAGTTCCCAAGGCCCCCCTTTCTACTGTTTTTCAAAGATGGGTACAATGTTTCCCTGTTGGGACCCTGGATTCTAAGAGTTTTAATCTCTCAGAGCTGACAAGTACAGATCCACAAAATACACTGCATTTGATCTGAGGCCCTGGAAAAGGCTTCCAAAACTGGGTGATAACACTGAGATTGTTAGTGTGTTATTGATAGAAGTGTGTTATATCACTGGGTGAAGATATAGAATTTTAGGTTTTGGAATATAATAATATATATATACAGGTGACAAGATGGTGGAATTAGGGTGGTGGTTAGTACTTGTTGTTTCTTCCTTCTTCTTTATAAGTTTGAGCAGGTTAGTGACTGGACAGAAAAATCCGCAATGCAGAGGTCAAGTTACCAGATTATTGGGTTATAAGCAAAAATAAATTTGTTGGCATAATATAATTGGATAACTTGGCCTTCAAAAGGCCCTAAAAGAACTCAACCTCGGCCATTTTTCACCTTGTTAACTTAGAAGCACATTCTGTGTAGTTGTAACTTAGATAAGAAATAATTAACATCCAAATCTAAAGAAGAAACAGCTTCTCCTGTGTCTTGATCCGGGCTCTGAGTAAAAGAACTAGACTGAAGCGAAGAAAGAAGAGTCTGACATTTCCTCTTTTCCAGTCATATGGGACTTCACCTGACTGCCATGATGTTTTGGCTTGCAAACTACATCAGCTAATTCCCCCAGGACTCTGGGATGCATCCTGTTGGGTCCCATAGGGTGGTTGGGTTATGTATGTTCAGGTTCCTCAGGTGGTCACAAACCTGATCTATTTTTACAGTGGGAAGCACTTTTCTCCCCTAGTCTCTGTCCTGTTGTCCACCCGCTTGAGAGGTGTGGGAAGAAAGGTTGCCATTGAAGACTGAGGCAAAAATGTTGTTGAGTACCTCAGCCGTCTCCTCATGGGTTGTTACCAATTTTCCAGCATTTTTTTGTCAGAGGGGATACACCTCCTTTGACCTTCCTTTTCTGGTTAACATACCTGTAGAAGCCCTTCTTTGGCAACCTTTGCCAAGTTCAGTTCCAGCTTTGCCTTCACCTTCCTGATTTTATCCCTACACAACAGAATTTTGTACCTGTACCCTTTCCAGGTTGCCTGTCCTTGTTGTTACTGCCTGTGTATTTGCTTCTTTCCCTTTAGTTTAACCAGAAGTTTCCTCTCCAGACATTCCATCTCTTGCCTTTCTTGCCCAGTTTCTTGCTCCTGGGGATTGCCAGCTCTTGTGATGGAAGACTTTCTTAAAGATCTGGCTGCTCTGTTCCGCTCCCTGTTCCCTGATGGCAGTCTCCTGGGGGATCCCATTGACTATGTCCTTGAAGAGCTGGAAGTTTGCTTTCCTAAGGTTCAGTGGCTTAACTTTACTCCTGACCTGACTCATATCCCTCAGGATGCAAACTCCACAAATGCATGATCACTGCAGCCCTGTACATGGAGCAAGAAGGATTTGCTAGTTGAGTCCCCCTGATCAGGTGGCCTGCAGCAGACACCAACCTCTAGATTCCCTTTGTTGCTTTGGTCTCTGATTCTTACCCACAGGCTTTTGACTCTGGGCTGTTCTTCAGAGAAAACTCTTCACACTCAATCCATCTCTTGATGTAGGTGTTCCCTCCCCCCACTTCTTCTTTTGTCTTTCCTGAGCAGCTTGCAGCCATCAATAGCCACAATCCATTTATGGTCACACCTCTTGAATATTTCCAGTGAGAGACTCCACAACCTCTCTGGGCAATCTATTCCGGTGTGTGGTCACCTGCGCAGTGGAGAAGTTCTTCCACATGATCAGATGAACTACCTGTGCATCATGTTCTGCCTGTTCCTCTTGTCCTATTGCTGGGCACCATCGAGCAGAGCCTGGTCCATCCTCTTGGTACCCTCCCTCCAGGTACTTACACTGGTGAGGCACTGTCTTGGGTGTCTCTTCTCAGGGCTGAACAGGCCCAGCTCCCTCAGTCTATCCTTGTAGGAGAAATGCTCCAGTCCCTTAATCTCTGTAGCCTCTGCTGGACCCGTTACAGGAGCTCCATGTCTCTCTTGTCCTGAGGAGCCCGGAACAGGACACAGCACTCCAGATGTGGCCGCACCAGGGCAGAGAAGAGGACCAGCCTCAATCGACTGGCAATATTCTTGCTGATGCACCCCAGGATACCATTGGCCTCCTTGGCCTTCCTAAGCACAGTGCTGGCTCATGTTTAGCTTGCTGTCCACCAGCACCTCAAGGTCCTTTTCCACAAAGTTGCATTCCAACACAGTTTAAATGAAAACTGTCCTGGCCTGTTAACCATACATCAGGAAAACAGCTGACATGTCTTAGCATTTTATTTCAGTGCAGTATCACCTTGACTTTGTGTTTGTTCCTATCCTACATATTATTAAGCTACGCTGAAAATTAAAAGCTGTATTCTTTCCCATCTTTAACATGTCTCTAAGGTCAGCAAAGGAGATTACTGCTTTTTTTCTGGTGATATTTGTGCCTAAATACAATTCCGAGCAGCTGTCAGGCTGTTCCAGGTGTTCTCATACGTTCCCTGACAGAGCCATGGGTGGTTTGCTGGTGCTTGCAGGGCTCTAACAGCTCACCTTGCCATCCTTTATCACTGAAATAAATATAGGACAATCAAGGGAAAACAACGTAAGGATGAGCTAAGACAATTTTACATTTATTGAAGACTTTTTACAAACAGGAGTATAATCTTTGTCTTTCTCTACATCTTGGAAAGGGCAGGAAATCTTCAAAAGTGGGAAGATTTTGGCCCTTCAGACTTGAGGCTGCAGGTACCCAGGTAAGCAGCCATCTGCAGTCCCTCTGTGGTGTGTCCCAGTGCTGCAGTGTTTGGGTCACCTGGATGTCCTCATTTTTCTCTTCCTCCTGCAACTGACACTTTCGGAGTCATAAACTGTGGGTTCATCCCTACTCAAATGGAAGGACTGCACAGTGGTGATCATGACCTGGACACTGCCCCTTCTGATGCTGAAACCCCTGAACTCCCTTTAGGACTCTGCCCTGACCAGTTGAGAGCAGTTTCACTTCATGGCCACTCCCACTGAATATAATGCTGCTCTTGAGCAGGTCAAAGCACAATCCAGATGGTATGGGATGACACACATCCTTCTGGATGTCTCTAACACACGTTTCCCAGCATGCAGATCTCCCCACATTGGCAGGAGTTTAGGTCTTGGAAGGCTTCGTACCTGGTGCTGGGGAATAGATCTGATTACAAGCCAACCTGCTACAGCTCCCAAAGGCAGGCTGGTGTGCTCTCAGGAGGCAGGAACACATCACAGATAGCAGAGAGCAGTGGAAGGAATTCACATCCACAGCATTCACAGAGCATGCAAATGGAGCCCTTGTTGGAGTTTGCCTGGAAACTCCAAACCCAAGGTTAGCAGACTTCAACAGCATTAGGATCCTGAACTAAACCCCATGGGAATAAATGGTAATCTTTGCTGTATTTTGGGGTTTTTAAAGCATTTGATTCACTTCTCTGCGTCAACACTTACGGAGGAGCAACCTTCCTATCTCCTCACAGAAAAAGGGATTTCTTTTTTGGAGCTTCCCTTTGTTGTCAGATGAAAACAAATTGGGTTAATGTCTCTCACTGAGGGCCACAGAGAAGCCAAGTCATTTGAAAGGGAAAAGCAAAATAACTTGCATAAAAAGATGTTTTAAATTAAAAAAAGGTTTTGAAGTATTGCATAAAGAATCATTAATTGTTGCCCCAGCAATTACGTGATATTATATCCGTATGGAGGTTATTTGCTGTCATTTCAAGTCTACGGTAGGCTATTTGCTCTGGGCTCTTTCTTTTTGTTTTTGTTCCCCCTCTTCTTTTAGAAGAAGTAAATTAAACTACCGCAAAAAGAGGAATTTTTCTATTTCCTGTTAATTTTCTTCTTCCTTTTTTTCTTTCCTTTTTTATTCCTTTTAGGACATAGAATTCTAATGATTATGTTTGACCCCATATATCCTCCCACCTGCTCCCTTATAAATCTCCTGCCAAAAAACCTGTTTTGTAACCTGAAGTAGTAACTCATCATGAATCAAATCAGAACAGAAGTTATGGTGTCTCTGCCTCCCCTGATGTGGACTGTATTTTCTACATATAACACTTTTTCTCCCAGAGGACAAAGCAGAAGCTGACACTACCCAAGGGAGAGGAGGCTTCTCCAGACAGCAGCTGTAAGGAAGTGCAAAATGGTAAGACAAAGCAAAATGACGAGACATGGCAAAATCTTATTGATTCTTTCTCTCTGCCCAGGCACAGATAAATATCACATTTTCTATATTCCCTCCTTGTCTCAGGAGCAAAATTCCTAAGATAATTTAGACTGTACAATGCTCTCTATTGTATGTGCATGGCTGATAGCATGGGGGTTTCATCCTAGCCAGCCAAGAAATGTGACTTTCAAAGGTCACAATTGCTGGGCAGTATCACCCAGTGGAAGAAATAGAATCACAGAATCACAGAATCACCAGGTTGGAAGTGACCTTCAAGATCACCGAGTCCAACCCATGCCCTAACACCACCTCAACTGAACCATGGCACTGAGTGCCATATCCAATCTTTTTTTAAACACATCCAGGGATGGTGACTCCACCACCTCCCCAGGCAGACAATCCCAGAACTTTATCATCCTTTCAGTAAAAAACTTTTTCCTAACATCTAGCTTAAATTTCCCTTGGCGCAGCTTAAGACTGTGTCCTCTTGTTCTGTCAGTTGCTACCTGGAAAAAGAAACCAACCCCCACCTGACTACAACCACCTTTCAGGGAGTTGTAGAGAGTGATGAGGTCACTTCTGAGTCTCCTTTTCTCCAGGCTAAACAACCCCAGCTTCCTCAGTTGTTCTTCATAGGGCTTGTGTTCCAAGCCCCTCACCAGCCTTGTTGCCCTCCTCTGGACACGCTCAAGCATCTCAATGTCCTTCCTGAACTGAGGGGCCCCAAACTGGCCACAGCACTCAAGGTGCGGCCTCACCAGTGCTGAGTACACGGGAAGAATGAGCTCTCTGGTCCTGCTGGCCACACTATTCCTGATACAGGCCAGGATGCCTGATATATGGGTGTATTGGTAGATACATTTGCTAGACAGGTCTTTACATTTTCAAGTGTCCTCTAAACCACTCACATTTATTTTTGACCCACGGGTGTATTCACATATCCATAAATGGACACAGGATACTTGAGAAAATGTTAAGTTGCATTTAAACACTTTTAAAATTGAAAATCGACCAAATTGACCAAAGCATTTAAGAAATCAGCCAAGTGGACACTTTTCTATTTTTGTCTCCACTTGGCTCAATGCAAGTGGTACTGGTTTAATTTTTCACTGGGAACTTCTAATCCCTGTAAGACATATATGCCTGCACAGGATAGTCAGGGGGCATAAACTGACTGAAGTCTCCTGTCACTTATTTATGTTTGTTTCCATCTAAGGGGCTGAATAACTCCCAAGGGTTCTGTGTAGTCTCTGAGTGAAGATGCCTAAAGTGTCCCTGGCAGCGCCTTTTCAGTGGTGGCAATCTTATGAGACCATTTCCTCCTTTGATCTGTTACAAAGCTAGTACTCCAGAGAAGAAGAAAGAATTATTTTTTTTTGTTAGTTTTACCCAATTCAAATCTTCCTGCACTTCTGCACTGAAGCTCTCTGCGCTCTAATTTACTGAGAAATTTGTCATCCATTTTATTCATTGTCTAGGTTAAAAATTTATCTCAAGTGCAAAGGTAATTTTTGTTCCCAAAAACCTTCCTTGACTCAAAGAGCTGAGCCATTGTCAAGGTGAAGGTGAGTGTAAGGCACTTGTCACAAAGCAGCCCCACCAGAGCCTAAACCAACAGGTTTTCAGCACTGGTCAATAACACAAATCATTCTGAGTACCATGTACAAGCTGTCTGAAACACGGTGCTTATCTGAAAGAAGAAGAGAAAGGATGCTTTCTTTCCATATAGATTTGTCAAACTGTTCCACATGAATTAAGATTGGTTTTATATCACTTTTGATGAAAAAACCAAGAAATTAATATTAAGCATTTTGCTTTTTTAAGACAGCTCTCCTGTATTATACACTGCCAAGCAAGCTGCAGAAATTTGGTCTGGGAAAAACCGTAGTATGTCTTTAGATTAAAAATCTATGCTCAGAAAATTATTTGCAACAGCTTGCTGTCAATGTGCATCAGCGATTTTTTGTCTGTTCTGTATCTGGGACTATTCAGCATTTTCATAGACCATTGCACTCTGTTTGGAAGCTATCTACTGAATTTGTATCTAATTAATAATAACAACCATATTGTTGCACAGACAGCTGTTAACCAGCAAACAGCTGCATTGCTGGCTGGGAGGCAATTCTGCTGTGGGGGATTCTGCTGTGTCCCTGCATGTGCTGGCTTGAGCTCAGAGGAATCCCTGAAGTACAAACTCTCTCCAGGAGAGTGTGGCAGCAACAAACTTCATGAAAATGGGTTACAAATTCACTGCTAATGGAACATTATCAATCCTGCACTCTCTTACTACTTCAATTTTATTTTTCTCTTCCAAGGATGCTTTATGCTATTGGCAGGAGTGACAGTGATTGCCCAGCACTCCAGTGCCTTTCAACTTTGCATCCTGGAAACTTCTGCCCTCCCAAAGACATCCTCCTTTGTCCCTTTGGTTCCATCATGTACTCTTCTCTTCCCTCACAGTATCTGTTTCCTTCTACCTTGTCTTAAATAATATCTAAATTACAGAGGTTTTTTTTTTCGTGTTTTTTTTTTTTCCTTTTTTCAACTATTTGTTATTATGTGCTGCTTTTTGTTCAGGCTTCTGAAATAGTTGACAAAAAACTTCCCTGTGGGCTTTTCATGCTGGCATAAGGCCGAAAAATCAATGGAGTACCAGGCTGCCTTATAAGAAATGCAGTTTTGTGTCTTCATTATTTGGTAGCAGAAGTTTCAAAGAGATAGGGATAGACTCTAAGGAGGATTTAGGCATTGCAATTCAATAGCATTTAATTTTATGTACCTGAATACATTTAAGGTTAGCAACACACAGTAAAGAAAGTTTCAGGGATTTCTCCATATGCATGGGAAAACTTCCAAGACCAAAACTGAGAGTACAGAAACCTAATTGATTTTGGAAGAATGTTAGAATGGTTAGCATGTAACGTGTTGAGCTGATTGACATAATTCAACCTTGCTTGCTCTCCAGTGCCTTCTCAGTCCAGTGCTGGGGCCTCTTACTTACAGGGAGTACAAGATGAGCAGCCAAGTCCTACCATAAACCATCAGCTCAAATAATCCTTTCTTCAAGAAGGAAAACACTGATATCCCTTCATGTCTGGAAGTAGATCTCCTGACTTACTAAGATAATCTCCATTTCTGTAAGCATGCAGACAACTGGAAGAGGATCAAGTTTCTTAAATAATCATTAGATGTAGAAATGTGTTGGGGATCGCCCCCCCCGCTCCCCTTGGGAGAGGGGAGCCTGGGGGACGCATGGCAGGGCACGGGGTTCCTCGGACCCCTGCTCTCAGGTCACACGTTCTCGGGCTCTGTTTGCTATTGGATATTTTGTGTGGCCCGGGCCAGGGAACGGCGGGGGTTGCCGTGGGAGGAGGTCAGTCTGTACTGGTGGCCAGCCATGCTGGCTGCAGGAGTAATAAAGACTGAATGAACACCTAAGAAATATCGTGTCCCTGATCCTTCCGTGGACCAAAGCTGTCTTCATAAGCTGTAGCCAGATGGCAACAGAAATGTCTCCTTCCCCCTTCTTTTGTCCACCCATATCATTTTAGGAAACTTTCTCCTATCATTCTGAAATAATTCATAAATATGAGATTACAGACACTCATGTAATCCTGGTAAAGTTTTCCAGCCTTGTACAGATTGCTTAGCTATTTTGGGAACCAGAAGGTGAGATTTTGTGATTTTGTATTTTTCTTAAAAGATTCTGCCTAATTTTTTCCTGAATAGTCACCAGGAAGGGGCCAGAGGCCCTGTTTGTGCACAAATCTTACAATATTATACCAAGTCACTGGAGAAGGGACTAAACTATTTCCACAGCACCTGGTAAATGGGCCAAATGCAACACTACATGAACTTACTTACTCCTAGAGGCATATTTAGTCCTCAGCAAATGAATGTTCAAGTGGAACAGCCTGGGCAGAGAAAAGTCCTACACCAAGTTCCTACACCCATTTACATCAAGGCACGTCAATTTTTTTTTATCAGAGCACATATTTTTGCTTTCCTGACTCCCATATTCTGGATAAGGGCATGAGCTGCTGAATACCTGGATTGTGGATCTGATTTTTCTCCATTTTGAGGCCGGTGAAGGAATTACTCTTCTTCTGATGTTCTTCGGGCTTGCATGTGAGATAAATGACAAGGAAGCTGTAGGTGCCAGAAAAGCATAACCTCAAGCATCTCTGGCAGGTCTGCAAGCACTGAGGGAATAGAGACCCCAACAGGGCTCTGCTGGGATGTCTGAAATGTTGGTAACCTCCAGGGTCAGACAGCCACCTATGAGGCCTCCATGCATAATTTATGTTCTATATTAAATAAATAAATTTTAAAATAAGTCTAATTCTGACAGCAATGACACTTATTTCCCCCTATTTTCTCCAAATTAGTTCATTGGGCTATATTGAAGTTATGGGAAATGAGACATTTGTCATACTTTAATGGGAGACAAATAAGGAAAGAAGGCTGAGAACAGTGCAAAATTTGCTTTGGTGGGGCTGAGTGGTGCCACTGGCCATTAGTACACTTCAGGGAGATCAGTTTTTTGGTCCTGTTACAAACAAAAAAAGTATGTAAAGTGTTCATTAAAGAATTCTACTAGCTGTCATGGGAGAGGAAGGAGATGGAAAAGAGCCTTTTTCCATCACTGATTTGTATGATGACAAATATTTTACAATAAAACTTCACAAAGCCAACCATTCTAAGTGATTCACTCTCAGAGGGGTGACCTCTCTGTCCTATTCTTGATTGCTTTGTGCTGGAGTTCAACCAATGTTTCATAGCTATAGGCTGAAAGTTGGATGTGTCACCCAGGGATGTTTCCTGCCCATGCTGGGAAATGAGGCATAAACCAAGAGGGACAACTCTCACCCCATCTCTCTGCTTGGATGCCTTTTCCTTCCTCCTCACAACCCAAGGAACAAGGGCTGTGCTTGACACTTCAACTTCTTGCTATTTTTCACTCATCTGAGCCCAGATTTGCAGCTTTCCTTGTTGTGTTTGATTGCAGGAAAAGTGGAATCTAGGGTAGTGTTAAAGCTCGTCACAAATTTTATGTGCATTTCTTTGTTTTTTTCACTGTAGTCATCAGTTCAACCTGAATGAACTCAGATACATTTGAAACCTCTCTCTTTATATTAAATTTATTTGAAATTGGCACTGGGTTCAAAATTGAGGAGAAAGATAAGCAGTGTTGTAGTATGAGCCTTTTTCTTTTAGGAAACTGTACTTAGAAAAACACAATCAGTGGAAATAAAAAGAAGTAATCTGTTTTTTTTTCCTAGTACTTGTTCCATTGCAAACAGATGGTAATTGTTGCATAGTGTTTGAAAAGTCTCTTTTTTTATCAGGTACATATAATTTGTGTGGTGAACAAAATTATGTGCTAATATATTTGTGTGATATTTTCTGTCCTCTTTTTTACAATCCAAAAAATAGCTTGTATTCAAAATTCTTCAATTAAAAAAATGAGAGCACAGATAAAAAAACTCACAGAAACATTAAAGAATTTTTTTTATAATTTTCATATGATTTTCTAATAAGTAGGAAGGCAGGAAATTACTTGAGATAGAGCTTTCTCCTTCTGTGCCTGACTCCTCCCAGGGTCTGCATCCCTCATAACATCTCTGGAGCTCACCCATATGAGAAACAGCTGCAGTTTAACTGTGCAAATTCTGCACTCTCTCTAGCTGGGAAGTGTGTTTTGGTTAACTGCTTGGGGAAAAGGAAAGAAAAGTCACCATTTTAGCTATTGTTTTAAAAAGGCAGTATGGGGAAATATAGCAGAGTAGTTTAACTTGAGAAAATACAAGGAAGTATGTAAAATTTCATATTGTACTCAATATGGACATGGTAAGAGTTTTTTGAATATTCAGTATACAGAGTATTAATAGGCCAGTATGAGCAGGCTGTGCACTGATTAAGACAAGAGTGCAGAAGATGGCAGTGAAAACTGAGCTCACAAATTCTATGGTTTCACAGCTTGCCTTGTAATAAAGTTAGAGGCACTCTAAAAATTCTCGACCAGAAAAGGCTTTCTTGTTCAGGAAAGACAGTTCTATGACATTGCTGGTAATAAAGCTGGTAACAATTTTAGCAATACAAAGGTAGTGGTTTTAAGGACCAAATGCTCAGACAGGATTAGTAGAGCTCCCTCAACATTTTTAAAAGCATATTCCTATGGTAATTCATCTTAAGGAAGTTGTCTCAAAGAGAACACTGAAATGCTGAAAGATCCCCCTAAAGTGTTTCATGAACTGATCAGTGAATAACTGCTGTCAATGAGCTCATTCGCTATGACTATATCAATGACAAGTTTTGTGGGAGAGTCCTGAAACAGGCAACTGAAAACTGTGGGAATTGGTCCACTATTTAAAAGCTGAGGAAGCAAAGAGAAGAAGGTTATGTGCTTGGTGCCTGTTCTAGGGACACAAGGGTCCAATATTGTTGGGGCTCGCCCCCCCCGCTGCCCCTGGGTGGGTGGGGCCTGGGGGGACGCATGGTGGGGCACGGGGTTCCTCGGACCCCTGCTCTCAGGTCACACGTTCTCGGGCTCTGTTTGCTGTTGGATATTTTGTGTGGCCCAGGCCAGGAATGGTGGGGGTTTTCCCAGAGGTCTCAGTCTGTACTGGTGACCGGCCATGCTGGCTGGAGGAGAAATAAAGATCAAATGAACACCTATGAAATATCGTGTCCCTAGTTCTTCCGTGGGCCAAAGCTGTTTTCAGAAGCTGCACCGGACTGCAACACAATATTTTTCTTGAATCCAAATAAAATGTACTGTCAATTCCACTGTTTTTATCATAAATACAAAAGTGTTCAAATTGTTGTATTTATTTCTATCCTTATGGTTTTAGTAAAACCTATTTATAATCTACAGCTAGAAATACACCCACAAATTCATAAGCCCTGTAAGTTATCTCTTTTATAAATAGTGTGTTTGTGACTCACAGAGTTTGCTAATTTTATATCCTCATCTCTTTTAGATGTTTTTCTCCATACTTTCTAGGTTCTTGATCTTGCACCCATTTCTGTACCTGCTTCAAGACAGCTTGTCAAAGGAAGGAGGCTCCATGTCTATCCCTTAAAGCAGAACAACACTCTATTACTGAGCAGTTCAGAAGTTCCCTGGGGAAAATGGTGACACTGATTTTGGGTGGTTTCAGCCACCTAATTGCTGTGGTGTGGTTCTTCCACTGCGTGTGTTACCCGAAGGTTTCGGAGCTGTGTGCAGCCTGGCAGGCTGTGGGTGACTGCATTTGCTGGTGCCCTTGGATCATGGGAAACCAAATTATTAGCAAAGTACATTAAACACTACCTTGGGCTGTGCAAAGAACATGAACAGTCTGTAGACTCATGAAGTAATCCTTCTGCTGTACTCAGCACTGGTAAGACCTCAGCTGGAATGTTGTGCTCAGTTTGAAGCTTCTCACTTTAATAATTTGAGCAGTTCAGAGATATTAAAGCTCTAAAAAACATATTTTATGTGACAAATGGAAAAAAAATATTATTAAGCATAAAGACAAAAGGATTGAGGAGGAGCAAGGAAAGGAAAGTTCCAACTTCTGAGATACACACTGAGATTATTTGCCAAAAAAGATAGCGGAGTTTCCATCATGCAAGGATTTTAAGTGTTCTTAGACAGGTGTGTCAGGAAAGCCAGAGGTAACTGATGCATTTATTCCAGTGAGGAATTAACTAGATGGCCTCTTGGGATCCCTTCCACAATCAAGCTGCAGGTAAACTTGGAAATTTGCTGATGATGTCCTTTTCTTTTATAAGTCTGCAAACTGGCTGAACATTTAAAACAAGGAGAAAATCATGACTAATTTAGTCATGAGGAAAAATTATCCCGATTTTTTGGGGATGTGTTCATGTCTCACAATTGACTGTCATGTCAAATGACATTTTTTCAGTAAGATGGAAAATCACCATTGTGCAACCAGTCTCTACTGTGTTGGTGACTGCCAGCAAATCAGAAGTGAGCTGATGGAGGAGCTAATGTTAGGGTTTGCTACTCTCAATATTTCAGTCTTTACCGTTCTCCAATTCTTTAGGATTTTGATTTTTCTTTTTCTTCCAAAATTTTTGAGCAACTCTTTTTTAAAATCTTGAATGGATAACATTGGGCTGAAAAACTTACCCAGCTGGGTAGCTTCCACTGCTGGAGCAGTAACTCCTTTATGTCTTTTCATGTACATAAAAATGTAATTTAGGACATGAATAAAGAAAGATCACAGTTATGTTGGCCAAATTATCTTACTTCTGTTCCCTCCCTTATAAAACTTCCTGGCCAGTTCACCCTCATCTGGGAGCCTGGAAACACGGCAGATGCAACAGTCCAAGAGTGCACAGGTCACCAATCCCGGCCCCTCGCCCCAGCGCCTTCCACATTTCTGCAAGGACACACTGGGGTCTCTGCAACCTCATCCAGCCTTTCTGTCTGCACAAAACACAAACACGGGAGATTTGTGATCTTATTTCTAGGCTCCACAGTTCTATTATTTAATGAAAAGGCTATGCTTTGGGTGAATCCAGAGCTAGTTACTTTGCAGGTAAATGAAGTGAAATTCTGGCTTTACATAAAGACAAGGCAATTTTTGTCTTGACAGCTAAGGAATCAGAACAAAGTAATTCCTTCTCTTTTATAATTTAAATGCCCTTTTAAGTATTGTTTCTACAGAGGGAACAGGGTTTTTTATTTAATTTGGTGGTATTATTCATTTTACATTCCTCTAACATAGCCCAGGGATTTCAGTCAAAATGTGGAAGACGGCTTCTGTCCCAAAGGCTTTTTAGTCAAAAGGACAGGAATACACAAGTGGGAAAAGAATATGTGCAGGAAAATAAGAGTCACTCACAAGTAAAAGGACCAGAGTAGAGATAGGTGAATGTCTAGCTGACTGTATCCTGGTAATTACTAATAATTATTGTAGTCATTAATTTATAATTAATTCTCTAATTGCATTCAGCATTCTTATTTTATTTTGCCTAATTGACTGCTAGAATGAGATTCATTGAATTTGTCTATTTAATTCCAGAAATCCTAATTTGCCCTTAGATTTTATCAGACCTACTTTGCCATTTCTATTTCATGTTTTGCCCCTTTCTTTTTAATAGCTTTTGTTCCTTACCTATTCCTTAAGAGGATTCTTTTCTGACTAGCTGTGAGGAATTCCCATTATCTCAACTTCCTCATTACCGTAAAAGCACCCTTAACCCAGAGCAACCTGGAGTAAAATAAAATAGGGAAGGTATTTAATAGGGAAATTGAAATAGAAACGACATTGTTGTAAATGTCTTGGGAGGAGTGAAAGTGAATGAAGAGAAAACTATGTATCCTACACACCCTAACACTTTGAGTGCCTTAGAAGTCTCTCTGCAACTGAAAAGCATTAAAATACTATTTAGCTTTCTATACATGGAGCTACCTCTCAACTCACTCCTTCATCTTTGCTTTCTTAGAAGAGGATGCCACTTTGGAATCATGTTTTCCCTTAAGTATCATCTCTTCAGAATCAGAATTTATTTCCTTCTCCTTATTCAGCACTTATTTATTACCAATTCATATTAACAATGCCCTGAAGCTCTGTGTCTTCAGAGATGGAAATGAAATGTCCTTTTGGTTAAGGATTACTTCTTTGGCTACAACCTAAATTGCCTGTCGATTAGTTGTGGGGTCAACCTCTCTTAGGTGGGGCAATTTGAAAATCCTAAGGTTGTATTTTTTCCAGTCAGAGCAAACCGTAGATTGCATATAAAAGCAGAATTTTCNGCAATTATATTAAAGCTAGCAAGAAAATTATTAAGGAGCGCTTGATGTTACTCACCCCCTTACCAACAACCATGGGAAAATACCTTTTGCTCAGCCTTGAGGGGTAACCTTGAGGGGCGTTCCCACTCAGGGAAGGATCTTCACACACCTTGGGGTGATATGTTACAAGTCTTCCCTGTGCAACAGTGGGACTGGCCTTTTAGAGTATAAAATGATTGCCTGTCAGCCATATACATTTTTTAGATTATGTGATATCTGAGTTAATCAGAAAAATACGCTTTGTGCTGAAAAAGGTGTCAGGGCCANAGAGCAAACCGTAGATTGCATATAAAAGCAGAATTTTCAAATCATGCTTTGTGAAATAATATAATTGTGATGACAGTATGCAGAACTTTATTGCTTCTTGTTTCAGACCAGCTTTCATGTCAAGAAGACCATTTGNCTGCTCCCAGCCTCAGTCAGGGACTGTGTCCTTGTGGTGGGATCTGATGGTTTGGTCAAGATGGTGTCAGCATTCTTCAACACTAAGAAGAGCAGACCCTCCTTGCTTGATCTTATCACTGATCAGCAGATGCTTCTTGCTCAGGCCATCACTGATAAACTTCCAAGACATACTTCAAGCTGCTGTATCCATGCTTAGGCACAGAGTTTTGTTACAATATGCTAAATGCCTATGCNTGGTTTATGTCTAAAGGGTTACACTGATGTAATTGAACCTTTATGTGCAATTTTGTCCACAGGACTAAGGATGGCAAACCTAATGTATTTGTGTAAATATATTAAATTATTTATTTTAATTGATAATAATAATTATAAAGATTAGGAGAAAAAGAGCTTAATCAGAATTATTTGCTGCACAGTATTGATAGCTATATTTACTAGTATAATGCACTATTTTTGAAGTAATATTGAAGCAATTATATTAAAGCTAGCAAGAAAATTATTAAGGAGCGCTTGATGTTACTCACCCCCTTACCAACAACCATGGGAAAATACCTTTTGCTCAGCCTTGAGGGGTAACCTTGAGGGGCGTTCCCACTCAGGGAAGGATCTTCACACACCTTGGGGTGATATGTTACAAGTCTTCCCTGTGCAACAGTGGGACTGGCCTTTTAGAGTATAAAATGATTGCCTGTCAGCCATATACATTTTTTAGATTATGTGATATCTGAGTTAATCAGAAAAATACGCTTTGTGCTGAAAAAGGTGTCAGGGCCAGCACATCCTTGCTGCTCCCAGCCTCAGTCAGGGACTGTGTCCTTGTGGTGGGATCTGATGGTTTGGTCAAGATGGTGTCAGCATTCTTCAACACTAAGAAGAGCAGACCCTCCTTGCTTGATCTTATCACTGATCAGCAGATGCTTCTTGCTCAGGCCGTCACTGACAAACTTCCAAGACATATTTCAAGCTGCTGTATCCATGCTTAGGCACAGAGTTTTGTTACAATATGCTAAATGCCTATGCAGTTTTGGAGGCAAAATTTTAGAGGTATTTTCCTTTTTGAATTACCTAGACTATGAGTGAGGCCTTTGTGCATTATGTTTGCAGGTGTTGGTGCCCAAATCCTCTTTTACAATACACTACATGTTTTTCAGGAGGCAGATTTTCCTTTGGCTGTGATAATAGCCCAAGGTGCCCCACGATAACTCAGCATGCTGCAACCATTTGGTCTGTGTGTTCAGTATTTAGTTGCATCCTCGATTTTCCAGAGAAAAATTATTTTAATAAGGTAGGAGCAGGGAATTTGATGCTTTTGGTTCAAAGTATTGAGAAGAAAATATTTTAGTTGTTATGGCTAAGCAAAATTATGACTAACACTAAACTGCATTTAATGACCTGGCTCTTGATTAATCATTTCAGAAGGAAAAAACCTAATAACATATTTAAGCTACTGTATATACGTTCATTTCTATTACGCTTTATTATTCCATTATTTGGATGTTGGCTGCTTGACAAAATTACATTTCTCAGAAAGTGTGCAAATTTAACCTTTCCTTACATATTATATATATGAGTTTGACCACACACATTACATGCTTTTGAGATAGCTCTTTCACACAACAGCACAGAAATGAGGGTCCAGATTACCTGAGCCAAATTAATCTTAGTAATATGGCTCCAAACCCACCAAAGGTGTTCAGGGGAGCTACACAATATCTAGTGCAATTCAGTGCAGCAGTTGAGCCATCAGTCTTTTGCAGTGTTACTAATGATCTCTACTAACCTTTGGAAAGAAAAGTAATAACAAGCAGGAAGAGAGTCCCTAAACTGGAAACTACAGGCTTTTAAGCACATATATCTATGTAATTTATTGTATGTTATTGTTATTTATTAGCCCTGTAACCATGACATAGACACTTCCTATCATGGTATGTGACAAAAGTTGATTTTTTAAAAGATATAACCTTAAAATACGTTTCTCTGGTTTAATAAAAAGATACTTCCTAAAGATGCATCATAATATGAGTTCTGTAATAGGGAATTACTGATGCCTTTCCAGGTCATCTGCTTCATGGGGAGAAGCAATATGGCAAGTTATATTTGGCTGCCTATTTCTAAGAGCATTAGTTAAGCATAAAGCCCTAGAAAACCAGGAATAAGAATGGAATGATTTACAAACAGCAGAAAACCTAATTGTTTGGAAACTGGCAAATACTAAATAATTTTCTGTATATGTTGCAAAATAATGAGAAAAAGTTAACTACTCTTACCTTTTATTCAGCCTAGATATGTATAAATAGCTAATAAGTATTTCTGCTCATTGGAGAGAACTGTGTTTTGAAGGACAAGACATCCAAGTTTGTAAGATGAGTTTTTGTAAGATCGGTTTAAAATTATTTTAAACTGATTTATTTGTTTTGCATTCAATAGTGGGAGAATAAGCATTGGGAACAACAATAATAAAAAAAGGTAAGAGCGGCTTTTCCCAAAATTCTGCCTAAGTGTGGAGTTTTTAGAGCCTTTTTCATTGAAAGAAGAAAAATCAAGGAAATAGGAGAAAAGTGATCTCTGGTCATGATTAAAGGTTGTGTTCTTGGTGCTCCTCCAGGAGTGCTTGGTCCTGACTTGGAGAGATTGATGCTCTCTAAGTTCTGATACAGTTGTGGTGCTGTGGTTGCACATTCATGAATTATGTCTGTTGACTCTTCTGTGAAAATGCCTTTAGGGAATTAGCTTGGGATAACAAAGAAACTTAAGTGACCACTATTGTTTGCATCCCTTTTTCAAATGAGTCTTTATCGTGTTTTTTTCAGGAAAGTACTTGAAAGGGTAAATTTGGTTTGAAACATTAATGTGGAGGGCAGTTATCATTGGCATGTTTCATAGCACAGTGCAATTCACTGCTTCACGCTGTGTCAAGACTGGTTAATTGCACAGGATTTCAGAAAAAAAATTTGAAAGAACCTGCAGTTAGACTCCAAATACGGGAAAAATATCTATCAATGAATACTTGATAGATCCTCCCTGCCCTTATCAGATTTGAGAGAGTGTAGAAAATTTTCTGTTTTCTAGTTTATCTTTCAGCCTGAATCAGAGATTTCATACCCTCTAATTGTAGTAATTATATCATGGGCCACTGAATCTACAGCAAGTCTTTATTAGTGTTAATGGGCTTTTTCAAAGTGATTTCATGCTGATAGAAATAATCATCACTGAACTATTTAGTCAAATACAGAGCCAAACACCAGTGTTAGCAGTGTTCGGTTATTTCTGCACCAGCACTCCTGCTGGGACAGAAACTCACCCAAGAGAAAACGTAGAGGTCAAACCCAGACAGTATTGAATCTTTTACAGACAGGGCTGGGGAAAAGAATAGTGATATTCAGCACAGACAGTAGCTGAAAATAATACTTACAGCTTTTAAATTTGAAAACAGAGGCAGGCAGGGAGTTAAGTGAGTCCAGGCCAAGAGTCAAGGAGCCCGGAGGATGGGAAGTCTGAGCTGGTTGTAGGGGAAAAAAGTATAAACGGCGAAGGAAAGTCCCTTTTTTGTGGACCTTTCTGAAGCTTGATTTGTGCACGTAGGCCAATTAGGATCTCAGCTGTAGTTGGGGCATGTGAGATCCCCTGTGCACAAATGAATCCTGGAGTAATGAACCTCATTATTATGACCCACTAAAACTTTACTTAGGAAATGAGGACAAATGTATCCTTACGGCCCTATTCAAATATTAGCCAAAAATAACTCTCAGTACATCTTTACTTCCTCATTAGTAATTTTATTCAAAATTGTCCCCTGCATATGATACAATGAACATCAAGAAGAACAAGGACATTTATGGAGTTTAAAATACCATTTGTAAAGTGCTGTGCATATATATTCTATTATGTGGATCTTTTACTGTAGTCATGTTTCATTATTGCATATTAAAATAATTATAAAAATGTGTCCTTTGTGAAAGAGATACTCCCACGTGGTAATTTAGACATACTTCACTTTCCATTATAAATTGATAATTGTAGTTTAAAATTATAAGTGGTAACCTCTGAATTGATCTGATGTAGTAAATGACTATTTTTACTTCATTATGATCCACTTACAGTTTTCTTCGTTGGATGATGAAACATTTTGGTCATTAACACCAGATTGCTTGAAAGAGTTGCCCTTTTTGTGAGGACTAGAACATCATTTGCATAGAGTAAGGTGAAACTTCAGACTTCTCTACCTGTTACTGAAGAATATCCTGCTTTATAGTTTATGGACAAATCTTAGGCACATAAATCCAGATTCTTAAAGGGATTTGAACATAATAACCTTAGCACTGCTACATCACTCTTGTTTTGGCAATGGACTTTACAATCCTGCACCAAAGGCATTCAGTTTTCTTTCCAGATTTTAAAAGTGTTACCTCCTTTTGGCTCATGTATCTTCATACAATTTTCCTCACATCTGCATGTTTAAATTAAAAAACAGCACAGGTCAAGTATAACTACTGGAAGACATGGGTTCCTCCAGGCTAGCAGAGGGCAAAACTCTGCTACAATGATTAACTCTTAATGTAAATTTTGGTGACACCCTCCAGCCCCAGCTGAGCTGCTGCTGGCAGTTAAAGCTAATTAGCCATTCCTTGGCAGCATGAACACTTGCAGACAATAATGACTGCTGATTTTTACACTCTTATGCTGAAAGAACTGCTGCAATCTCTTGAGAATAGGAACACAGATCTATGTGGCAGTGTGGTAAATCATTCTGTAGGACTTCCTGGCACCTCTTGTGGGCAAGGATGAGCTCCTTGGTGGGCAGAATGGAAAGTCCAAAAAATACAGGGATTTAGGAATCTGATGAGTTTGTGTAACCTCTTCACCAAAATAATGGCATCTCTGGGAATGTGCTACAGTGTAACTTTTAGCACAATAAAGCTTTCCAGGGAAGGTTTAAGGTCCTAGCTCTTGGGCAGGAATTCTGTGAAATGGTCCTTGCAGTTCAATTGTCCCTCACCTCCATCATGGGCAGCAAAGAACCTTGGATCTTGTACAGATTTGCTGAACTCAGGTTATAGAAGAAACTGATATTCTAGTACAAAGCATGCTGTTTGCCTGAGCAACTTTTTCCCATTGCTTAAAGCACCAACTTCAGCCGAGCAATGCAGGCTGTGTTATCATGTCTTCAAACACGTGCCAGGAAGCACTGCTGGTGAAAGGAAAATGTGTCTTTGCCCTCCCTTTCATCATTTGTGGTCACTTATCCATCCACGGAGATGTTTCTAAGGGAATCACAAGCAGTTCTTGACAGAGATTCCAGGCATTCAAGTGATGATTCAGATGACATTTGTGTGATCACACTGAAGAGAGCCAAATCTGTAGGGTAAGTGACAACTTTCAGTGCTGGAAGGGAGAATTTTATAGCAGGATGAATGAGCCAACCCATGGGGATATGCTCCATGTAGTGACTCAGGATTTTGCACTTTGGAAATATTGCACTACCCACATATGCTACATTGCACTACATGTAGCTTTGGAAGGATGAAAACATTTATCCTGTCTACACTAAAATATTTTGTCATTTAAAGGATACCACTGACATTTTTTCCACACTAAAAATGTGTGTCTATACCATTTGAAATCTATTTGGAGCTATCTCATGATCTCTTAGTGCCAACTGGCCAGATTATTAGTAAGGTAGTGTATGAATATATTGGATTATTGAAGAAATGGTTCACTGTTAGACCTGTTATTGTGGGGAACCATCAGTAATCTCAGAAAGCCCACAGAGCATCGAGATTTGTGAATGCATAGTAAAAAATCCGTTTGTTTGTGGGGTTTTTGTTTGGTTTGGTTTTGGTTTTATTTTTTTAATTAAGAAAAAAAACAATAAAGTAAAATAGGTTTAGAAGATGACTGAGGTGTAGGAAAAGCCAGTCTGAGCTTCCAGAGTTATACAGGGTAGTTGGAGGTGCTAGGACTGCCCTGGTCATTAAAAGTGATGGCACACAGGTAAGCCAGGTGTGTGCATTGATTGCACAGAATTATTGATATATTCCATGCACCTCTATATTTGACAATAACTTACATGAGCAATATATTTGAGACTATGTCTGGTAAAGTGCTTGAATTATACAATCCTGAAATTTCAAATCCTACAAGGATCCTACTCAGCACAAGAGGGATTTATCAGCAGAGATTTATCATTTTGCATATCTTCCAGCAAAGAAAGATGGCAGGTACTCTAGAAACATTTATGCTAGGTGGGACAGATGGTTTGTTTATCTCTCTTTCACCTGCATTATCTACTTGTCTCTAGTAAAGCTTGTCATATTTGCTAAAGGCTCCACTGATTCCTTTCCCTCCTCATCCCCCTTTTCATCCTATCCCCTTGAGGGGAAGATTTATTTTCTCCTTAAAACAGCAAATCTAGGCCTTATACCTGCTACATAAGCAAAAGATAAAGTCCTTTTTGTCCTGTATTTTACAGAGTAGTGTAAGGATGGTTGATTTTACATTGGTTATACCAATAAAATACGAACATTTTTTCAGTTTTTACAACCGTACATCATAACCTCTTATACAATACTCCTTTTTCTCTAGCAGGTCATGAAAATGTAGAATCATTATGAGTAACATTATGTTTGTTTTCTAGCCTAGAAGCACTAAACTCCAGAGAAATGAGGTGGCTTTCCCTAAGTTCCAGCCTACATGGGATGACAAAAAGGGTCCTTGGGCCATGCCCTACCTACTGGTATGGACCTGATCCTAGTATCCTGTTCTTTCTTTTCTATTCTTTCTCTTACTCTAGAGGATAATTATCTTTTCACTGAGTGAAGCACATGCTTTTCACTAAAACACAAAGTTTAAGGATAGCACAGAGAAATAACAACACTACACGGAATCCCAGCTCTGGTGACCCACGTGTAATGAAGAGGCAGCAGCACTAATATGATTGAGAGGTTTTCAAGAAACAAGCTTTGGAGAAATTGGCCAGAAATATTGATTCTGAGGCCAAAATCAGTCTTTGCAAAGACAGTGATTCTTTTCATATCATAAAGTGTCTGATTAGAGGTCTGAGCTATGCAAGGAAATGCTGAAGACTTCTGACAAATATCTACAAAATTGCACATGCAGTGCAGAGCATGTGAAACCATGATCTATGCAAACTCTCTGTCACTGTTAGATCTGCTATCAGTACTTGCACAGTCTGTTAATTTCTCGAGGCAGGAGAGAGCAGAACCATTGACCTTCCTCAGATTTTTTTCCACCATAGTTTTTATTTTTTCCTGTCTTTTCCTAACTTTTTGCCTGGAATCTCACAATACCTACCATGTACAATACTTTTTCGGGGTGTTAAAGGGAGCACTTGGTTCAGAATAATCTCAGAACTCTTGTAACACTGTACACACCTTAGTGCATGTATAAAAGAAGCTCTCTAAAGTTACAGTTTTGGTTATGTGCAACCCTAGAAAACAGAACTCCAGTTACTACAAATAACTGATTTTAATTAAAATAATTACAATCCAAACTCTAAGTAAAACCATGTCACTCTTTCTAGTAGGATTGCCACTTAGAATCTGGCAGAAGTGTTTATCAAGAAATGAGGGATAAAATATTTTCTGTGATTCTTTCTCAAACATACCTCAAATTTTCATTTTCAGAGGCTGTGTCCTNTCTGGTGGTGGTGGAAGCTCTTGTCCTCTGGGAATCAGTGGGAAAAAAACTCTACCTTGCTGCTCCAAAACCCCAGACTTTATCCTGGTGGGAATGCTTGGGTCCTTCCCCCTGGGCGGAGCATCTCACAATGGGACGGTGAGTCATAGGGCAAGGCCTTGATGGGCCATTAACAGGAGGTAATCAGGAGCCACTTATCTTGATGGGCCCATTAACAGAAAATAGTCCAGAGGGAGGAGGCAGGGAGCACCACCCCACCTGGTCTCAGCAGCTCATGAAAATGGTAAAGAATATCTTACACTATGACAGGCTGAAACAAAAAAAATATTGTTTAGTAAGCATTAAATCAAACATTTACATAAAATGAACTAGTTAATGTGCCATAAAAATATACTGATTCTCTGAAGTTAGTGGACGTGTCTGACACCAATGATTGCCATTCCCCGTGTCATGGAAGGATGCGTGAAAGCCCAAAACTGCTTATTTAGGGAGTGTCTTTGGAGAAAAAACCCACAGTCTTGGGAAAGAAGAATTTATTCCTAAAGAAAATATGGGGTTTAGAAGTAGAAGAAACTTTCTCAAGGCTTCAGGACCTGAAGCCTTGAAAAAGTCCTCCCTCTTAACCAAAAAAAAGAAGCCTTTTGGAGGAGCTGGATCACCTGGGACAGACTGAAGGTGTTGAATGGGTAAGTGCTTCTTCAGGGAAATCTGAGCTTAGTCCGAGAGCTCCCTGAGGGGGGAAAAAAGCCTCAGCCAGGATATAGGTCTCAGAGGAAGGGCTGAGGAGCTCCTTCTCCTTGGTGAAGGGGTTAAAGTGTGGTGGGGTTGAACTTGGAAATATTCAGCCAAAGTAGGAGGACTATGAAGATCTCAAGGTGGACAAATTGGAATGGTAATTGTGTAGCTTGAGGAAAAGGCTATAAAAATCCTGAAAGGAAGCCAATGATAATTTAAGAGTTGGATATGATTTAAAGATAAAAAGATAGTGGAACATTTCCTGGAAGACAAAAGAAGCTGTTTCAGGAAGCTGAAACATAGTCTGGGGTGGGATGCCCTGGGTTCTCTTCTCTAGTCATCCTAATTCCATTTGATAAATGCAATGAACTCTATCTTAAAAGAAGATAATGTATATATTATAACTTTAATTTCTTATTTTTACTATGACCTATCTAATTGCTTGCTAGAAATTCCTTTTTCTAACAGTTGGGAACCTTCTAACTTTTATTTCTTCTGACTTCTAATTTCTGGCTGCCAGTTCTCTACTAGTCTTTATGTTGTTGCTCTTAAAATGACACTGCTTTTAATACGAGTAGGTCTTTTCACCCTGTGTGTGTGGGGGGGGGGTGTTGATTGGGTTATTTGGTTAATTGGGCTTTTCATTTACAAGAGCAAACTTCTTAAACTCTTTAGCTGCCATTTGGTGTGCAAGCTGTATATTCCTTATATCCCTAAAGTTCCTGCTTCTACTTTTGCTTTTCACTAAATCTCTAAATAGGTGGATAATAGTTTAGGACACTGGAGCACATCCAGGGAAGGGCAACAAGGCTCCTGAAAGGTTTAGAAAACATGTCTTATGTCTGAGGGAGCTGGGTTTGAGAAGTCTTGAGAAGAGGAGGCTCAGGGGGGACCTCATTGCCATTTGAAAGGAGGTTGTAGCGAGGTGAGGGCTGGTCTCCTCTGCTGTGCCTGCAGTGAGAGGACAAGAGAAAATGGCCTTAAGCCAAGACAAGGGAGATTCAGATTAGATATTATTAAAGAAATGTTCACTGTTAGGGTGGTCAGGCACTGCAATAGGCTGCCCAGGGATACGGTGGGGTGACCATACCTGGAGGTGTTTAAGAGGAATCTGGATCTGACTCTGGGTGATGTGGTTTAGTAGTTTAGGGGTTACAGTGGTGGTGCTGGGCTGATAGCTGGACTGGATGATCTTAAAGGTCTCTTCCTACCTTGATGATTCTATATCTCTAGTCTCCTAAAGGTGATGTCTTTAGCAGTTTAGTTTTGTTAATACTCCCTTATGTGTGACTAAAATAGTTCCTCTGTTTGTCTTAGGGTTGCATCTCCTTTCCACAGCAGTGACCCACCACCTCATCCACTGATAAAAAACTGTACATATTTCCTCAACTTCACTCTTTCTAAACGATGCATTTTGTGCTACTTAATTTGGTTTCAGTCCATATCTGTGATTCTGATTCTCAACCAGCTTTGGGTGTGACGTTTGTCATGACTGTGTTTATACAAAATTTCAAGGTCTCACCAGCACACTTTATAAAAAATTCCTAATTGGCATTTTTAAAAATATAAATTCATTCTGCAATTAAGCAAACTTGTAGCTGAATTCAAAATATACTCATTTCAGATTACATTTCCCAGCTTTCAAAACTGTTTCTCACTCTCCCTCAGCTCTTTCCTCTACAATCCTCAGTTACTATGGCCACTAGTAATTTCTCATTAAAAGCAGCTTACTGACATCCATGTAGATGAGGTATGTCCAGTTTTGTGCCAGTATGTGCCAGCATCTTGATTGAAAAACTGTGAAATTTATCAGTTTTATTCTGAATAGAACTGTTTAGCCATGCTTTTGAAAACATATCTCATCAACACAACAGTTGAGTAGCTGCAAACATGACAGCAACACACTTTCTTTCCAGGACAGCTCACATAAAGAGGCGGGATCCAGACTTGATGTACACACAGAAAAGGTTAATAACGAAGCCAAAAGCTGAACTCTCAAATCCCTGCTATGTGCTCTTTCTTCTCAAGTTTGTTGTGCATCAGGGGAAATATAAGTCATACCTGTACAGAGACACTGACACATCTGGCCCAAATGAGGCATCTCTGACTCCAAGTTCTTTTACCATTCTACCCCTAAACTGACTTCTTCAATAGGACTCGGGGTTTTTTGACATTTGATCCTCCCTTCTTCTTTCTTTTGGCATTGCTTCAGTCACAGTCTCTTGTAAATTAGTTCAGTGCTGGATATACCCAGCTTTTAAGCTGTGCGGGGAAAGATTCCCTACAGACTTCTTATTCTTCAACTACACTCTTTCCCATTATTTTATATCTCTTCCATCAAAATCTGCATGAAAACATTTTTTGTAAAGGGTCTTTGTTTTGTCTGCTAAATCCCATCATATAAATTTAACTCTACAATGCAACTAATTCAAAACCAACAGACATCTTGTGAAAGCACACAAAGAGAAAAAAATCCAACACTGACTACATTGAGCATTGCCAAGCCAAGAAGCATATGTTTCTTCTCCAATCAATAACATTTTATGTCTAAACTTTTTTCAAAGGAATTAGAGCAATAAAACACATGAACTGAAACTCATAAGCAGTCTCCTTTTCTGACTGTATTTTAAGGAAAAAGTAAGATATATTTCTGTTGTTAAAAAATTCTGAGTAAAAAAAAAAATAGAAGGGAAAATGTGCACTGAACATCTGGCTTTCAGTGAGGTCTTGATCTCTCCTACTTTTTCCAGCTGTGTTGGCTCTTTACTTTGATAGGTCCTCACTCAAGCATCACTGAAGATGATTTTCCTACTGATTGGATGTCCCTTGGCTGTCTTCCCATTTTGAGAAGAGAAAGTAGGAGCAGATACCACACATGAACTTGGCGTAAATCGGACTAAACTGTCCCCTCCACTTTCAGGCGCAGCTGGAATGAAGAACTTGAAAGTATAAATAAAACCCACAAAAAGCAAACAAGACGTTCCAGTCAGACAGCTATGTCTACTTACTCTGGAGAAACAGAGCTGTCTGAGTACCCTCACCTATTCTTCAGAGCTCTGCACTCTCCTGACCAGGGCCAACCAGGAGGAAATTGAGCCAGGTTAAAGATTCATGTGGTCTGCAGAGCGAGGGGCTGGAAAGGAAGGTGGTCCAGTTCAGGGCTTTTTAAACTGTTGAATGTTATCTTACCTCCCTGGTTTATGCTTATACAAATGACATCGTGCTCCAAATTTCTACTCAATTCACAGCGTACTCCCTTTTAGTCCCTCACCTATGGCTGACAGCACTTTCTGCAGTCTCAGGAAAGTTTCTTCTAAAAGGATAGGACTGAATTTAAAAGTGTCAGTTACCCTAAGGTGGAAATAGCTGTTATGATAAGTGTTCCCATAATTTTAGCTGGGATTTCCTAGGCAGAAATATGTATTCTACAGCACATGTGAACATGGCACATCTGGGAAGGGCTGTATAAAAAAGGCACTGCTGACCTGGGGCTGTGTAAGCCAATGGGGCCTTTTGGATTTATGTGGCCTGCTCAAGTTATCAGTCTTCAATATGTGCAGCAGGGTAGAAAAGAGGCACAGATCCTTCATTACAAAAATCACTTTACTTAAATTACAGGTGGAAAATAGCACATATTTGGAAAATGTAAGCATATGGCAATTGTATTTAGTCTCCTTTAGTCTGACTTCTGCAACAAAGATCAAGAAAAGTCAGTTTCCTACATTATAATTTCAGTTTGACCTACAGTGTGTCTTCTAAGAATAGCAGCTTGTCTTGATACGAACAGATGGATGATGCACAACCAATAACAACCAATATGTAAGCTGTTTCAAAGGTTATGCTTGTTAAAAATATTCCTACACTTCTAAAACTGCATCTGTTGCATTAAATCTCATGGTAATTGTTTTTTGTTCCTGCTAGCTGAGCTTATTCTGGAGACCATGTGACAGAAAAGGCTTTCTGATGGTTTTAAAGCATGACAGCAGTGTTCTTAGCCTTAGTAGTGCCCTGGGAAGAGTATGTGTAATACAATACACTGCTCCTGAAGTTAAGGTTTCTTGCAGGGATGGCCTTATGGCCCTTGGCAAAACTGCCTGGATAACAGTGGCTGTCAAGACAGGAGTGCTTGTAGATGTGGCAGGGGAGTGGGACACCCACAACTGTCCAAAGCTGACATGGTGCACTGACCCTGGCTGGATGCCCAGTGCCCACTGAAGCCACTCTATCTCCTTGCTGCACAGGGGAGAGGAGGTAAAACAAAGGGGTCATGAGTTGGCAAAAGGGCAGGGACAGATCACTCAGCAATTGCCATCATGGGCAAAACAGACTCCACTTGGGGAAAAGTTAACTGTATTTTTGCCAAGCAAATCAGAGTAGAGTATTGAGAAAATAAATTCAAATCTTAAAAACACCTTCTCCCCACCCTCCCTTCTTCCCAGGCTCCACTTTGTTCATGATTTTCTTTACCTTCTTCTATCCAGTGGTGCAGGTGGACAGGCAATGGGGACAATGGTCAGTTCATCACGTTGTCTCTGCAGCTCCTTCCTCCTCAGTGGAAGGACTTGTCATTTCTTTCCTTGTTCCAGTCTGGAGTCTCCCTCATGGGAGACAGCTCTCCACAAACTTCTCCAATGTGAGTCCTTCCTGTAGGCTGCAGATCTTCATAAACTGCTCAGCATGGGTCACCCACGGGGTCACAAGTCCTGCCAGAAAACCTGCTCGAACATGACTCCTCTCTCCGCAGCACCACAGGTCCCGCCAGGAGCCCAAATCAGCACAAGTTTCCAGTGGATCAGAGCCTCCTTCGGGCATCCACCTGTAGCGTGGGTTCTCCATGGGGTGCAGGTGGATCTCTGCTCCCCTGTGGACCTTTACAGGCTGCAGGGGCACAGCTGCCTCACCATAGGCTGCACCAGGGGCTGCAGGGGAATCTCTGCTCCAGCATCTAGAGCAGCTCCTTCCGCTCCTTTCTCTCTGACCTTGGTGTCTGCAGAGTTGTTCCGCTCACATGTTCTCCACTCTTTGGTTGCAATTGTGCAGGGTTTTTCCCCTTCTTAAATATCTCATCCCAGAGGTGCTACCACTATTGCTGATGGGCTTGGCCTTGGCCAGTGGGAGATCCATCTTGGAGCCAGCTGGCATGTGCTCCATGGAACACGTGTGAAGCTTCCAGCAGCTCCTCATGGAAGTCTCCCCCGTAGCCTCCTGTTACCACAACCTTACCTTGCAAACCCAGTAGTGCTCAAGAGGAAGCTGATTGTCTGGTGTGCAAAATATTAACCAGGAAAATACAGAGAAGTTTTTTGGCATTTTGTTTTTTAAACAAAGGAGAAGTCAGCTCAAAAAGAAATAAGGATGAACTTTTTTTGCTATGGAGAGAATCCTTGTAAAGGAAGCAGCAGCAGCAGTTGGTTTGAGACTGCCATGGGGTACCAGTGTCACGGTCCTGTCCCAGCCAGACCCAGCATCGCCCTGTGAGACACTGCCAGGACTCTGTACCCAGCCGTTGGGATGGTGGGATGGGGCTGCAGGTGGGGACCCATGTGCATGACCTCCTGGGGCTCTCCTGTCAGCTTGTGGGATCAGTGTGGGCACAGGGCTGGAGCACTCACACCTCCGGCTGCTCCGTGGCCAAAGGGGGTGTATGCAGAGGTGGGTGTGTGTCTGTGCTGCCATCAGTTACTGCTTCCTGCATGAGTGGTTAGCAGTGTGTAGGTTGCTAACAGCTGGTGTTAACCGTGCAGTGTTGTGATTTCTTTCTTGAGTCTTAGTCCATATTTCTCTCAAATGATTGCTACTTTCTGCCATTAATATAGCAATAGTCTATTTTGATCTTGAGCTGGTTTTAAAACCCTTCCTCCAAGTAACAAGTAACAGGACCAGAGGAAATTGCCTCAAGTTGCGCCAGGGGAAGTTTAGGTTCGATATTAGGAAGAAATTCTCTGCTGAATGGGTGTTCAGATATTAGAATAGGCTGCCCAGGGAAGCAGTGAGTCACCAGTCCTGAAGGCATCTAAAAGTTATATAGATGTGGCACTTAGGGGCATGGTTTAGTGGAGCAGTGCTAGGTTTATGGTTGGACTTGGTGATCATAGAGGTATTTTCCAATATAAAGGATTCTATGAATTAAAAATCAAGATTGAAAAGAGCTGCCCTACTTGAACAAAAGGTGGATATCACAGAGGTGACAGACATCAGATGACTCTAAACAAAATTTGGAGACTCTGAAGTGTTCAGTGAAGTAATGCAAAGATAATAGACTTGTCTTTCTGCTCTAATGTCTGCTATTTGAGTTGAATATATCATGTGGGAAGGAAAGACAGCACTGTTGCCTTTTTTTTTCTGTGATTTTGTATTTTATTAATTTGATTGAATGAGTGTGAAGAAAGAAACAGAATAAAGAAAATATGTAAGGTAAGCAGAACTGTGATTAAGCAAGGACTCTTTCCCTTCTGTGACAGCCTGTACAAATAAAGTGCATACTCAGTGTCAGCAATACTTTGCTGTTGCTATCAGCTCAACCCCGCCCCCCTTCCCCTGCGAGACTGTGAATGAATCCTGTGGCACTGCTGGAGGGATATAGAATGCGTTTTTAAGCCTTGCAAGGGTTTCCTGGGGTGGATGACAGTCTGGAGTCCTGCAGCGGTAGCGGAAGCCAGGGCAGGTTCCTTGGCCAGCAGGGACTCTGAACACTTCTTGCCCTTTTACTACAAGAAAAAGCAAGATTAGAAAGGGCAAATTTGAAACAGAGGAAGTAAAGACATTTCAAAACCCATGTGCATATGTCTAAAGCAGGCCAATGAATGCTGTTTTCTAGTAGATAGCTTTTGGTGGGCTGATAAACATTTGCAGCCTGCCTAGAGAAGACCTATTCAGAAATACACTGCCAGAGAGTCTCTGATGGCTTTTACATACAACAATATAGCTGAGAAATGAATTCTAACATGCTACTGTCTGATTAAAATAATGAATTAAAAAACTCAAATCAGCTGAAAACAGAGTTCAGCCTGGCTATGGACCAAGAACAAAGCAGAATTATTTCAAACCCAACGAAACAAAAATGAGGGGTAAGTTCTGTTTCTTTATTCCACATGAATCAGCTGTGTACTTTATTTTCATGTTGCAGGATGTAAATTGATGATGGTAAGACTTCATCATATTTGACATTTACTGTGTCATAATCACCACAAAATTTGGATGCAATTCCATATCCCATTGTCTTGACTTTGCACTGAATAACACTTTTCTGGTTTTGCAGTTTTGGCTTTTGCTGAGCTGGAAAAATTCTACAGAGATAGTCTTCAAAATGTGGTCAAGGAAATTTGATTTCTTGTTCCTTACATGAAGAAACTGCTTTAAGTCAACATTTCTTATTCCAAGACAGCAATTTTCTTGGCAATTATTCTAATGTTACCTGTTTGTCTTTTAAAAGCTGCCAGTGTGTTAAAGATGGCTATTACAAAGCCACTTTTAAAATTCCCGACTTCAAGTCTAGAAAACAAATCAGTAACTCAGCAAGCTTAGCTGTACCATTACCTCCTTTCCCTCCTCCCCAATGATCCAAAGGAAGCAGTTATTAATTTTGCCTGAAACTTACGTAGTTTGTTTTTCTACCTCACTTGGCTTCATGAGTTTATAGTAGCTCTGGAAGAGGATGTGCCCTCTCAAAGTACCAGTTGCACATCAAAAGATTTGGATAACAGCCTGGGAAACTGAAAAACTTGGACATATGGGGATATGCTGACATTACTTGGGTACAAATGTTGAAAGATGTCACAGGGTCCTTTTGAGGATATGGGCAAGAATCTCCCCTTTGCAGTTAAAAGGTGATGAAATAAAAGAACAAGATGGGAGATCCCTGCTTTATAGGCACTGCATGGTTCATGCACCACCTCATCCTGCTGTTACTGGTTTTGCTTTCCTGTCTGTAGGTAACACTGTGCATCAAACTGTGTCCTGTTCTCTGTAACAGATGGTCAAGTCCCACTGAGGGATTTGGGCTTGTAACCAATAATGACATTTCAGAGCAGCAGCAGCAGTGTGTGTGGTGTATTGTTGGATGCAGTGTAATATGGAGGAGTTGTTTATTATTAACTGAGGTCCCTTATGCCTTTTTTCAGTGGTTGTCCAGGAGGGAAGGTTAAAGATCTCATGTGTTCCCACAGTGTCTCCACAGTGTAAGAAGAGATTCATCTAGTCAGTGCTGCTTTTCTCGAGAGAGGAGCCCTGTTGGCCAGTGTTATGTATTGTTCTATGAAATGACCAGTTTGATTGAGCTTTTGTTTGTGAAGTACACAGTGCAAGCAAGTCAGCAAATACAACTCTTCATTTTTCACTCCTGAAAATCCAAGTGAAAATCACCTAAATCAGCTTTGTGTGATGTGTGTTTAATTACACTGTTTCTTCACTTGGCTTGCAGAATTTTGGGTGAGACTTGGGTGAGGGAATGTACCTTGAGGAGTCAAATCTGGCCAAAGGGTGGGTGGCAGAGGTTTATGTACACATATTACACTTCAGTTCACCAGCCAGTGCTCTGGGATCACTGAAAAGGCTTTGGATAATGCTCTGAGGTCATGTATGCATGGACTGGATATGACCTCGAGTGTTTATGTGCTACCAGCTGGTCAGTGAGTTGTATACACGATATTAGAGTTTGGATGTTTCCTTGCAGAGGGTGCTCCACCCTCTCTCTTGCTCTGCTTGGACAACAACTTGGTGAGAACATGGGAAAGTAGTATGTACAATGAAGGGAATGAAAAGAGGAGCCAGTGAAAAAGAAAATCATTAATTGATATTTGGCATGTAACGAAGATCTTCATAGATTTCACATCTGTACAAAACAATAACTTCATTAATCCCTCTGAACTGTGTTCTCTATTGTTCTTATCTGTAGCTAAAACCTTTGCCTTTAGGAATTAGTCCAAAAGATCACAAGATAATTGTTCCATTATGGACTGCAGATTGCATGTGTAGATTTATATGTTAAAATTGCCAAATTAATTGATGTGTTATTATTTTTTAAATCTTAAATCGGGTGTTTGGTCTGTGGTTTGGGATAACATGGTGAGGTCTCTAAACACAAAAGGGAGTGCTTTGGAATGCAAAGTGCCTGAATACTGACGTCAGGCCATTGTGTTTCAGGTTGCAAATCAATACATCTTTTGGAAGTGAACTGCATTTGAAAAGATGTGTTCAAAGCTTTAATTTGCTTTAAATAAATAACTGTAACTGAAAGCAAATGGCAATTTCATGACCAAATTTTCACCAAGTCCATACTGTTGGAGCTGAAATGGTAAATTTCAGCAAAGATAAACTTTTTAATGTCTATGTAACAGCAACATTAGAGAGATTAATGTACTGAAAGCAAACAATGACATTGTTATTTCTTATCGTGTCTTTTTAGTGTACTTGGGAGAAAGACCTCAATCATTTTGCTCTTCTCCTTGTAAACATAGTGACTGCTTAGATAACAGTCCTAGTTCTGACATTCCTTAGCAACGTAGTGTGAAAACACAAACATGCTGCTTTATCAGTTGGCCCACCTTAACTGTGTTGCAAGTGCATTCGGAGGATATGTTCTCAAAAAATCATGGACATGCAAAAGTGGACATGCAGAAGTCCACATCTGGCCATGAGGCACATACAGCTGGAATCTGCCCCACTGGCATCATAATAGCCAATTGTGACAGAGTTTGGGCAGCATGGGAGCTGCTCACCTGAAAGAGTGGGCTCATTGTGTGGCATGTGATAAGGAAGTGATATTTTTGGTAGAAAGGTGGGCAAAACTGAGTTTAAGTTTTATGAATAGCTCCATTCCATTTTTCACAAGAGGCATTCCTGATGGTGATGAAAAGTTGTTTTGGTGTAAATTGAAGGACAATGCCCTGTAAAAGTAAGAAGCTAAAATTAAGGGATAAGAGATTTGGTACATATTACACTTGATTCATTTTTGGAGCAGAAGTCAAGGAATGAAAAGTCTGCCAGGGTTCAGAGAGAAATCTTTACATTTGCTAATGCTGGCCTACTTTCCTCTAATTCTTTTAAGGGAAAAATGACACCCACTAAAGGCAATATGTAACAGGTTTTTTCCTCTGGAAAAGTAGAAATCACATAATTCCCACCAAGTGGGCATGCTCATAATTCTTTTTAGAATATAAATCTTAAATAGTACATAGATATGTTTAAAATACATTAATTTAAACATAGCTTTCATTGCAAAAGTAGGGTAGATACTTGGCATGTATTGAGATCTATATTGCCTCAGCTATATTGCTAGCACCATTTATTGCTGTGGCATATTGGCAAAAACATCATTCATTAATCTACTTTTCTAAATCATACGGATATCTTTCAGCTTCTGATATGTAATGTGTATATGGCTACAAGAATAAAACCACTAAGATGCATTTCTTTGTTTCATTTATCTTTATTTGACATGTTGTAATAGGGTATTAATTTGACTTTTAATAGATCAGCTTTTGTCTTTTTAAAACATGTTTTCCTCTTATCTAGTGTCAGCATTGATTAGTCTTTGCTGTGTCCAAGAATACTTTTTCTTATTATCTCCTTCAGGTCTAAATGACGGATATACGAAATTATGATTTTAAGTAGTGTCTAATGCATGAGGCTGGGAACCAAGACAACATTTCTCTCTCTCATATTGACTAATTCATGGCTTTGGACTAGGATTATTCTTCATTTAAGGCTCAAAGGCATAATTAGCATTTGCAAAGTAACTCATGATCCTTTGATGAAAGGCACTATATACAATAACTGTGAAGAGTTTTAAACTGAAGGAACATGAGCTGGCAAGTTCAGTGGGGCATGACAAAACTGTGCAGCACCAAAATGCATCCATGAGGTTATGACAGTCTGCTGGGTTTTTAGCTCATTTTGTTTTGAATCTGAACTTTGCAGTGGAGGGGGACATCTCCTTGAAGTACCAGTTGCTGTCTTCACCCTCCCCAGAGGGGCAAGCCATCCCCTTATGACTCCCCTCTGCCATGGTCCCTTTCCTAGGCAGGAGCAGCCACCTCTGGGCTCTCTTCCTTGAGAGAACATGACTTAATTTTGCCTGTCCTCAGGACAGTATTTATGTACCCAAGGGCCAACTTCTGTCCACTGACACATGTAAAAAATGGGTAATGGAGAACGTAGTTGTGGAAAGTTCTTTTCACAGACCAATGGTCTCTGGTCTTTTGCCTCTCTGCCCTAGGAAAAGGGTGTCACTGCCACAATTGCTGAATTTGCTCTTGAATCAGAACTGTAAACTGTGAAAGACCTACTGCTAAATAAGTATATAAGTATTTTTCCTATTTTACAGTCTAAAGCATACCCACACAGTTTCTAATTCTGTCCCAGTCCTGCACACTGACCTTTACCAACACATCAGTCTGGTGCCCTGTGGATGTCTGCACGTGGATACTGGTAGGGAACAGGCAGTGGCCATACTGCCACATTTGGAGTTGTCCTTTGGATCACTTCCTGAAGAGACCTTGAGTAGAGAGCATGGCCAGGTTTGACAACGGTTATTGTCCTTTTCTTTCTTTTTTGTGCGTAAGAGATTAAGAACTCATTGTGTTTCGAGAAGGAACTGGTTGTATTAAACCCTTGTTAAAGAGTGTCTAGTAATACTGGCTTCTCTCTTGTTAAAGAGTGTCTAGTAATACTAGACAGTATTACTGTCTAGTAATACTGTGTCTTCCCAGGAAGACACAGAGTGGATTTTCTAGAAGCTATACTTGTCCAAAATTTTAACTTTACAGTTCTGTTAATGTAAATCTTGACTTGAGATGCACCATTTTACTTTCACCAGTACAGGATTAATCTCACTTTATTTTGGTTACCTACAAAGTACCTTTCCACATACGGCTTGTCTCCGGTGGGGTCCATATAGGGAAAACACTGTCTTTCTTCCAACCCACTGTAGTGTCTGCCTCAGAATTATAGACTCAAATAAAAGTTTGGGTTGAAAAGAACTTTTAAAGTTCATCTAGTCCAACACTGCAATGAGTAGGGAAATCTTCGACAAGATTGTTCAGAGTCCTGTCCGGCCTGACCATGAATGTTTCCAGGGGTGGGGCATCTACCACCTCTCTGGGAAACTTGTTGCAGTGTTTCACCATTCTCATAGTAAAATATTTCTTCCTTATATCGAGCTTTAATCTACCCTTCTTAAGTTTAAAACCACTATCCCTTACTTAGGATTGGATATTATTGGTATTAAATAAAATCAGTCTGGCAGAGTAATGCAAATGTAACCATCAATTTTTGATCAGACAAATCCTGCTGTTAAAGTTTAACAATTGTCCTTTTACTTGATGGTACTGGCTCGTATTGCAGGGAAAGCTGCATAGCATGGAAATGTACTCATCTATCCAGCATCTATAAATGCACACTTTATGGGCATTTCCTGTACACACAAAAGATTGTAAATGTCAAAGAGAATATGAACATGTTGGAGGACTAATAAGAAAATTAATTGCTGTATACAAATACTCAGATAAAGGACAAGATATGCATCTAGCTCAAGGTCTGCAGAAGTTGTTTTAGCTGTTTATGTTGCTTGGTAGTGTTTCATTGTTTCCCATAGCATTTCCTGGATAAACTGGCTGCTCATGGCTTGGATGGGTGCACTGTTTTCTGGGTAAAAGCCTGTCTGGATGGCCCAGCTCAGAGAATGGTGGTGGATGGAGTTAAATCCAGCTAGCAACTGGTCACAAGTGGTGTTCCCCAGGGCTCAGTACTGGGGACAGTCTTAAATAATATCTTTATCAACAATCTGCATGACAAGATGAAGGGCGCTTCAGTGAATTTGCAGCCAGCACCAAGCTGATCAGATGGAGGGTAGGAATGTTCCATGGAGGAATCTGGACAGTCTGGGTTGATGGGCTGAGGTCAATTTTATGGGGCTGATGCCAGGTCCTGCAATCGGGTCACAATAAGCCCATAGAATGATAGAAAGGTTTGGGTTGAAAGGGACCTTAAAGATCATCTATTTCCAACACCCCTGCCATGGGCAGGGACACGTTCCACTAGATCAGGTTACTCAGGGCCCCATCTAATCTTGCCTTGAATACTTTCAGGGAACAGGCACTCACAACCTCCCTGGGGAGCTTGTTCCAGTGCTTAATCACCCTTGGAGTAGAGAATTTCTTTCTAACATCTAATCTAAACCTGCTCTCTTTCAGTTTAAAACCATTGCCCCTTGTCCTCTCACTATCTGACTGTATAAAAAGTCCCTCTCCCTCCTTTTCAAATTTCCCCCTAAGGTACTGGAAGGTACAGTGATGTCTCCT
>VYXC01007077.1:467017-488741 GCA_013397175.1 Platysteira castanea | reverse complement strand
GGGGGTGTTTGGTCTGGAGAAAAGGAGGCTCAGAGGGACCTTCTTGCTCTCTAGAAGTCCCAGAAAGGAGGCTGTAGCCAGGTGAAGGTTGGTCTCTTCTCCCAGGTAACAAGTGATGGGACAAGAGGAAATGGCTTCAAGTTGTGCCAGGGATGGTTTAGGTTGGATATTAGGAAAAATGGCTTCACTGTTAGGGTGGTCAGGCACTGGAACAGGCCACTCTAGGAAGTGGTAGAGTCACGGTACCTGGAAATGTTCAAAAGACATGTAGATGTGGCACTTAGGGACATGGTTTAGTGGTGGACTTGGCAGTGAATGGGTTAATGATTGAACTGGATGATCTTACAGGTGTTTTCCAACATAAATGATTCTATATCTATGTGCCCAGTATCCTAGCCATGGTGACTGAGCTCACCATTCTTAGTGTAAAACTGTAAAAACTCGCCCTTTAAGAAGTGCTGCAAAATTATTTTTTGCAGGGCTAGTCCTTGCTCTAGTTTTAATACAGATCTTTTTTTCAGTACAAATGTGAGCAGAGCTTGTACCTACTTGTACGGCAAGAATAAAGAAAAGATGAATGTAGCAAAGCTCATAACCTGAGATTCCTGATCATGTGGTTTTTTAACCCACTATATAATGATGAGCTTATTTACAAATCAGCTATTTATTTCACACTTGTCTCAAATTTAACTCTTGTTGACAAGGACACCATCTATTTGATAAATTTTTAATTGCTTTTGCTCTTGCCCTAAAAAAATACCTCCAAACTCCTGCAGTTGAACGTAACCTATGTAGACATGATTTCAACTTCACGCATGCCAATTTGAAAATGGAAAACAGACTACTTGGAATGTAAAAAATAATTTTGTCCCTTATAAGCAAGAAATTGATTTTTCTGTATTCTAGAGAGATTGCTTTTTACTGACTTCAAACATGTTCATTTAGTAGGGCCTCAGAAGGGGAGAAATAGCTGATGCTGATGAATTATCTGCAATGTGTTAAGTAATAAATGTAAAAAACCCAAATTCCAGAGGATGTGCCAAGAAAACCAACAACAGAGAATGGTTACATTTACATGTCTAGTTATCAGTCCACATTTTTGAGGCCTCTATACTTGGTGTCATTCACACCTCAAATGGGTCTACATCTATCTATTTTATGTTCTGGTAATACTCTTTACTCATTATTGCATAGGCCATGAAGTCAGCTTTGGAACAACCTTTATGTTTTCTTTATGCTTTCTTTTCTTTATGCTTTTTTTATTCTATATAATTTTCTGAAGACGTTTTAGATGATGTGTTAGCAAATGCCATCACTTCTGTTTTCTGGCCAAGGTGCATGGTTTGCCTCAAGGACACTGCCCCACCTCGGTCAAAAAGACCCACGATGTTTCAGCAAGGGCTACACTCTTCATTATCCAGTAGTCACAAAACAGAAGCTGGAAGATATTTTCCAGGCTTGTGGTTTACCTGAAAACCTGTTTCTGTAGCCTGACCGAAGTTTCAGGATGTCCATAAATCCACTCATGATAATCAGGAGCTAGAGACTTATGTGCAGCTACTGAATGATTGTCTACATGGGGAAACTGGCAAATACAGGGTGCAATGAGCTTCATCACTTGCATAATAAATAAATCAAAGCACTCCCGGCATTCTCCATATTTTCTCCCAGGCAATTAACCTCTTCTCCCAGGCAATCAGCAACAGGATTAGAGGAAATGGCCTCAAAGCTGTGATAGGGGATATTCAGGTTGGACATTAGGAAGAATTTCTTCACTGAAAGGGTTATGAAGCACTCAAACAGCTGCCCAAGGAGGTGGCAGAGTCACCATCTCCCTGGAACTGTTCTAGAAATGACTGGACATGGCACTTAGTGCCATGGTTTAGTTGGCATGGTGGTGTTCAAAAGGTTGGACTTGAGGATCTTGGAGGTCTTTTCCAAACATAATGATTCTATGATTCTATGATTCTATGATTAAAACCTTAGGATAAAAGTTATGTGCTGTGATTTGTCCCTCCCTTGCCAAAGACTGGAGCTTTGCTTTTTACCACAATGGTGGAAAATTACAGAACAGGTATTTCATCACATACATGCTGCTTTTCTACCTTTATTGTCTGATTTTATACTTCACTTTTCACAAATGAGAAAGACGAATTAGCAGCAAAGCAGTTGTAGAGTGCCCCAAGAGAAACATCTCCAAATAAATTATTGCTTCTGAAACTACAGGAAAAGCACTTCTTTCCAGTCACTGATGTGTATCTATAAATATGGAATGTTGTATTGGCTTATTTAGTGACTCTACATATTTATAATATCTCTGCATCAACTTCCATTTAAATTTCAACAATCTCTAAGCATTTCAAGTGTTACCTGCAGACATTTTAACAAATAATTCTTCAATAATTTCTCCAACCAGTGACTATATCATGTACACACATTCCTGTGTTTAACTCCATATTTACTCTAAGCAAAGAATCGTCAAAACAGTTCTTGAAACTCTCTAATATCAGCTCATTGAGAGCACAGGTAAGAGGAACAGCTTCAGTTCTTCATCTGGCATCCCTAATCTATGCTTAAGAAAAGGATTATAATACATTCCTTATATTTTTAATAATTTCTGTCTAATAATTCAATTTTGTAAATAATTATTTTGACCATCAGTTTCAAAGAACCTGGGGAAAAGCAGAATTTTTTTTATTCTGTATTTAGATTGCTTGTGAAAATAGATCTTAAGCATAAAAGTTTCAAAGCCTAACAAATATGAAATTAATAAAGCATTATTAAACCAACTACCTTATTGTAAAAAAAAGAGTGTTCAGAATTTTGAGTTCCCAATCAAAATAAATGTTACCTCTAATCTGAGGTAATAAATGGTATTGCGAAGAATATGTCTTAAGCTTCATAAACTTAGCTGATAACCTTCATTTTCAGCAAACAAGGCAAAAAAAATGTTTTCCTTCTCTCAAAATTTATCTTCCCAAATCTGTATGCTGCAATTTATGTTGGGCTTATCTTCAAACCCATGCAGAGTAAGACCTGGGAAAGACTTTAAATACCATGAAGGACATTTATGTGCAGCAGATGAATTTCGTCTTGTATCTTTGTTCCACTGATGAGAGAGACCAATTTAACAGGGCAAGAGGAGGCAGATACATAACATATGTGGTTTGTGTCAACATAAAATATTCAACAAGGACAGATAGATCTGAGCTCAAATGTTCAAGTGTGACTCCAGAACGGCTGCATGGTTTGGAGAATGTTCAGATCCCATACAATTTTTCCTGTAAGGAAATGGAAATTTCATGCGAGCTTAATGTTTTGATGACTGTATTTTCTCTCTGTTTGAATGGAAGTCCATGTCTTCTACATAACAGGGTAGTTGAAAGAGATCTCAGATATGTCATGGATTGAAGAGATCGCAGTAAACTGACTTTTTCTCAAATGCTGCCCTGACTTCAACACAGTTTTGGTGAAAGCTGAGATTATGTCCTGGGGCAATAACAGACTTTTTTGCTGCTTTGGCTTGCCAGCTGGTTAAGATGAGACCTGCCTTTCCATGTTGAATGCAATGCATTTGTTGGGTTAACTGACAAGTAAAGGGAGCATTGTGCAAGTTCAGCTGTCTCAGCATGTTTGGAAAGGTTTTTTTACAGGTACTCTAAACTGTGCAATATCAATACCTGTGTAAAAAAAGCAAGACTTAACATGTTCTGCTATATTATCATGTCAATTGCCTAATTTCTGTGGAAAGCAGCTACCATCTCTGCAATTCTCAAAACCACGCTGGTTTTAAGGCACCTGGTTTTGTTTTTTATGTTAATATGGCTCAAAAATAGGACTTTTTCTGCTTCTATGACTGAGGAACCAAGAGAGGACAAAACAGTGAACTGATCCCCTGAAAGAAGGGTAAAAAGTTTTATGTCTAATGTAGTTCACTAGCTGACCCTGTGGAAAAAAGGACTGAATAGTGAGAGGGATGATCAAAGCTGAAAAAACCGGAGCAGAGAAGTTGCATCTTTCTTGAAAAAGAAAATATGTTGTGGTGACTATTATTGGGGTGCTCAAAACCTTCACCAAGCAGTGAAAACAGTTTACCTGAACTGCAGGACAGATCCCACAGTGCAGGTAGGGGAAGGCACTTCTTTTCTGAGTGCTCTCAAAGATGGGAATGTCTTGGGCCTTGTAACGTCTTCATAATTTACAACTACAAGTAAAAGGAGCAATAGCCAGTGCCTACAGGGCAACTTACTAGTGCTTAAAATTAGGTAGTGTCCATTTCCTCAAGTCCAGCACCACTTTTGGACAGATTCATGCAGATGGTTTACTGTGAATCATGAAATTAAGACTTACTTTTACTTTGGTCCTGGTTCAAAATTCATCTCCAAGCCTTTTTGTGGCTTGATCTATATGGCACCATGCAAATTATAATGCAGAAGCACCTGAGCCCAAGTTGAACTGCCTTGGCTACGTCTGCTAGAGAAAATTGTGGTTCTTGAACAGTTAAAGCTAACCAAGACTTTAATACTTGTATTTGGTATCTCTAAAGGTCCCCTGCATGGCACTTTCTCCACAAATCTTGTTTGGATTGCCAAGCTTTCCTCTTCAGTGACAGGAGGAGCTCCCCACTGCTTCCAGTTTGTCATCTCCATCATCTCCACTTCTTTACAGTGGTGTTCCAAGATCTCCTTAGCACCTAAAACAGGTAGGAATAAATCCTAGTGGCTAAGGGGAATGAAAACACATTTTAATTATTCCAAACTATGGGTTTATGATAGGCAACTTGGAAGGACAAGGGAAAAGGTCCACTGAGAGACACTGTCTATAGTAAGAAATTATTATCTAGTTATTTTAAGGTGATGGAGAGAGTCCACATTATATTAAATCAGATAAATATCATTTCCATCTGGTCTGGCAAAATATGTCATTTTCTTTTCCCATGGTATCAGCCACAGGTTGCAACACCACTGCTTGGAAGCTCAAATAGCACAGGTCTGAAAGGAAAAGTTTCTCTCGTAAGATTTTCAGGGTGTGATCCTTAGAATGCATGGGCAGTGATCTCTGTGGATCATTATTTCTGTAAAATCTCAAATCACTGGTTTTCTACTCATGCAGGAAACTGATGAAGGTTTACAAGCATGGTATAAAATTGAAACAAAATTCAAATTTTAACACAGACAAGTGCAACAGAAGCAGAACAACACCAAAGATTTCTCTCCTGAAAACTCTTACCAGCTGAGACACTTCCTTTGCAAAAATATCTTCACAGACTCTAGCCAGGTAGACCTCACAGATCAATTAAAAATTAAAAAAAATCACTTCCTATAATTGTTCCGCTGTGGTGCGGTTTATTGCCTTTTTGAGGGCAGGGACATGAGGAACTCCCTTGACTCTTTTACTGTGACCATAAAATCAGATATTAGCAAGCACAGACTATAAGTGTGTTTCTGTTTTCACACCACAAAGATTTGAGAGTGATTCATAGTTAATATTAGATGACTTTTTTTCCAAGTGGTAAATTGACAGTAACCAGGCTAACTATGACTCTGTTAAAGTGGCTCTTACCGTGGCTGTGGCAGGCAGGATTTTATTAAAAGATTTCTAAAACCTACATTAATTTTGCAAAGTACTATAGAAGAAGGATTGAAAACCAATAATTTCCTTAGCTTTTCATTGAAATTATCATTAAAATGCAGAGTATGAATAACCCCCTGCCTTCAGGCTAAAGAGTCTGGATTTTTGTCTGCCTGCATTTTCTTTAAATCTGAAAGTAATTCATCTTCTTGAATTTCTATTTGATTTGATTAGTTATAGGGTTGTGGGTTGTGGTTTTTTGTGGGTTTTTTTTGTTGTTGATTCTGTTTTAGTAAACTGCTGTACAATTTCTGTAAGTATGGTTGAGAGAGTCTTGGGACCACATTCAGACTGTGTAAGTGAACGCTTCGCTCTTGGTCTGACCCTTGACTGGGCAGCAGCACCACATATCTCTGTCAGGCACTGAAGTATGTTCATATTGTACATAACTATTTGGAAAGATTTCTTCTCAAAACTGTCTAGGGCACTCAAATGCAGAGACCAATGTCCCCAGTGCATCGGCATCACTGACTACCACTTCGATTTAGATATTAAATATTTCCTATAAATTATTGTTAACATTTAGGATGTCAGTAATTGCTATAGTACTTAAATTCTTAATAATATTATATTCTTAATATTTAAGACCTCAGAATTTGTTGTAAGTGTCCTCCTGACTGGCGAGAGACGAAGCCATTCTGAAGGCAGAAGGATCTGTGCTGGTGAAGGGCATTTCTAGCAGCACTTCCTGAGAACATGCCTGGTCCCGCTCATCTTGTTCAGGCATGAGCTTCTTAAGGTATAACCATTGTCTTGGATCATAAATGTAATGAGTAATTTTATAATTTGAAAATATTATGTTGAATCAGTAACTTCTTGTAACAGAGAGTTAAGAGATGTTAATACAGCATGGTTTAGATTCACCTCACAAAGATTATTTCTAGGGTGAGGGTCAAGAGTAAAAATATATGTATTATGCTGCTATTATTCCTGGGCCATGTCACTCTGTTCTTGGAAATATTCAGGTGATTGCCCTAAAATTATATACATTTAAAAAAGGTGTATCAGCTTGTGACTTTCAGAAGATAACTGTTTGTTCCGCAGTTTCCCACACAGGGAATGAAGATTGCCTTTTTCCACCTCTCTGTATGTAAAACTACTTTAGGAGGTGCTCACATACCATTGTGATAGAAACTGTGGGATTAGAAAAATTGTAATTTGTGAAGACACCCTGGTTTATCAGTTGCATGCACAGATTCACCTGGATAGATTATTTTGGCTTCTGATGTGCCTGCAAACACTGTCATGGTAAATCCTGAATTTCTTTTGCTACTTTGTCTTAAGTTATGGAGAAAAAAACTTTTAAATATAAATTGCTTCTTATACTTTATGCAACTCATTTCACTTTACATTCTGCTTAAAAGAATCCAGAGAAAAAAATTGGTCAAGTGTCAATGACAAAACCTACTCTATCAGGAGGACTTTAGAGCCTCTGCATACACTCTGTCATTCTATGGATAATATAACACGATCAGGTATTGGAATAGGTTGCCCAGGGAGGTGGTAGAGGGACCATCCCTGGAGGCGTTTAAAAGGTGTCTGGATCTGGTGCTGGGTGATGGTTTAGTGGTTTAGGGGTTACAGTGGCAGTGCTGGGTGAATGGTTGGACTGGACGGTCTTGTAGGTCTCTTCCAACTTTGATGAATCTATGATTCCATGAGGATTAACTTATTTTTACGCCGCAATTGAACGTGAATCATGCTCATGAACGTGAAAAGTTTTATCTGTAACTTTCATTTTTTATTTCCTTAGGTTTTGCTTTCTTTTTTTTTTTTTTTTTAAATAACATAGTGTGGCCTGTAAGGAAATTAAATGTCTATTGAAGCTGATCAAGAATTCAGATCCTAATCTGGCAAAGATGAAAAATTGATGTATTGAATGTAGAGCAAAAACCAGGCAAACATCTCTTTTTAATGTTTTCTATAGGTTAGCTTTAGTATAACAGGGCTATGTAGAAATTGATAAGAAGCATGAGCTGCCTGGGGCTGGTAGCCTGGGTCCTGCCTCCTATGTTCTGGTAAGGTCTGGTCTTCTGATACCAAGCAGAGAGGCAGCATTTTCCTGTTTTGGCAGGAAACATACCTGCAGTGCTTGGATTATTAACATGTGTTATAGTCACAGAAATTTTACATCAGTTTGAAACAGAGATAAGCCAGACACTGACACTACCAGAAACTGACTCTGTGTTGAAGAGCTTTTATTTCTTCTGTAACCTCACAGTGTATCCACATCAACTCCTGGATTCCCATGAACAGCACCCTTGGTATCTTTGTATGGCGCATTCCCATTAACAGAGCTCAGAGTGTAGTTTGAAAAAATACAGAGAGTACTAATGAAATTATTTGATCGTTTGACCAGTAAATACTATTATTTGTTATTCCAGTGATACTGTCTTACTACTGTGAAAAAGTACAGTTGATGTTTTTTACAAGATTATAATTTTGGATTATCCTAGAAATTGTTCACAGCTCAAAATTTGTTGCAAATTTCTTGTTTACTCATTACTTCTCCTTAATATATGGGAAATAAATATTTTACCAAAAAAGTTAAGCCATGACATAGAAAATGGCTTTACTTCTTGATACATTTTCCTAATTTAACTTAGATAAAATATTTTTATTCTGATTTAGAAAACATATTTTATTGAATAAGGCCATTGTTTCATCTAGATCAAAATCCTGTGACACTTACCAAGTAATCAGTAGTGGCATTTGTAAATGAAGAAACATTATCTTGTGGTAAAGCTGCTCTTCAGCCCAGCAATAATTTAGTTTGGGGAGAAAAGTCTTTGCCAGGCTTGGAGCTTAAACAACTTCATCTGACGGTACTGGAAATATTTTCAATGAATTAAAAGATGGTTTTACTAAGCCACTTAATTTAAGCCCTAAAGCAGAAGGTTTGTTAAGCCTTGTAATGATTATTATGGTTATCAAAACTGCAGGTATTGGTCCCAATAAATAAATGCTTTATCTTTGCCTGGATCTCTCACACAAAAAACGTGTCAGAACATTTGTAGATTTTCATTAGCCTGGGGGGAAAAAAGTAACCTTCTCAAGTTTATGTGTGGATATTCTCTTGGTTCTTCTAAAGCAAGTATAAAAGCTTAACAAATGAACATGTGCCTAGGACTTGCCGTGCTCCCAGGGCTTATACATGTAACCCAATTACTCTCTGGAAAGGGTTATCTAAAACAATGGAACTCGTCTAGGAAGACCCTTATGATACTCACAGGTTACTGGGTAAAGAGAACCACTTTTAAAATATTAACTGTTACATGACAGCCCAACCACTCCAGTTGGTAATTTGCTTACTTTTTCTATGCATGTACAACACTGAATCATCCTCTGAATCTGTGATAACAGAAATTGTGTCAGCACTTCTCTGATAACAGGCTGTGCATGGAAACTCCATTTGGAAGGGGGAAATTGCACAACATGACTCTTGAGTCAAAGCAAGTAAATGTGTCCAAGAGTAATTCAATTCCTAATGAAAATCCTTTTAGGTACAAAGGCCTGGCTTGGCTGTCCCTTTGGCTGCAGCTCTCAGTGCATAGAGGTGTCTCCAATTCAGTTGTTGGCACAGGACTTACTAATAATGGTTGGAGACTTTTGAATTTGGAAGATGAATAGGATCTCAAAAGCTGAGTCTCAGCACTGATGAGCATCAGGACTTGACAGACAGTGATTTTAATGAGCACACTTGTAAGGGATTTGAAGTGCTTTGCCTGCGCAGTGCACTAAACTGCAGATAAGAATATTCCTACTCTTCCTGGCCAAATGCAGAGGACTGTCTTGATTTCAGAAATGCATACTTACTGCTTTTTCTGCCTTGCTGCAGTCTTCACCTGGAGAGGGACTAAAGGTGTATGATGGTTGGTTTGGAGGAACCTGATTTTTAGATGCTTTTCCCTCTGGCTCCCCAAGCCTGGGGGAGGCCCACGGAGATGACTTGTTTGGGGTCTTGGGGAATGATGTGGTGCAGAGCAGCACAGACTTGATGCTCTCAGGTCAGCCAAAGGCAGTAGCTAACACAGCACCGAGAAGGGAATTTCTAAACAGTTTGGCTTTTTGCACCTGAAGTCTACCTGGCTTCTGCTTTAGATACCTAAGTCTCACTTCAGATCTTCTCCTAAATTTCTTTTATGTTTAGAAGCAAAATGAAACAGCTAAGTAAAACCCATGTTGTTGGCTCAGGTATCAATTTCTTTAAACATTGGGTTACATCTTGTCTGCCCTAAAGAAATCTGATTTGTACTCTGGTATTTTTCAGTCTGCCATAGGCATTAGAAGTAAAAGGCAGCCTAAACCTCAGAATGTAACCTGGAACCTTTTAGAAAAGGAAATGTGGTTTTATTCCACTGAAATTAGGACAAAACCAGATATTGAGATCAGTTGGACTGCAAAATCAGCCAAAGTTAGGGTGTGTTGAAAACAGCAGCTTGGGTTCAGACAAGTTTTTTATCATGAATTATTCATGGGACTGGACTATTTAAGAAGATTCTGATTCTTTTCTGTAAGACATTTAACTTTAGGGATGAAATTACAGAAACTTTCAGTGCTTACAAGTTCTCACTATCCTTCAGACAAGGTTTTTCCTTTTCTTTTAAAGCTTAAGTTCATTAAGTTTTTTGAGAATCTCATGGCTTATAATGCTGTATAAATGGAAGCTGATGCATTTGGTAATGGTCTTTTACAGCAAGGTAAAATACACATGACATGAAGCAAAAAACGGATAAGTTCTGATTTTTAAATATATCCTAAAAATGTCTGAACTCTCTGGGCTGGGCTAAAACCAAACTGGAAACCCAGGGTCGGATCTGGCCTTCCTATGTATGATTTTAGGCACCAAAGTTTGGCATGTGTCCTCGTCTGGAGACTGGCAGGCCATTCCCCCTCTGCTGGCTATAAAGGGCACACAGGCACTAACTTCAGACCTAACTTTCAGATATCTGAGAGAAGCAGGTTAATTTACAGCAATAGACCTTGAAACTTTTCAGGCAGTGTCTTTATGACTTCCCAATTATGTTTTGTTCTGCAAACAAAGCCAAGTATATAGAAATATGCAGAGAAGAAAACACATTCTGTCTAAAGGCATGTTTCCTGTAACAGGCAATGCCAACCCTACAAAAGAGCATTTGCCGATTATTGTGTCAATGGTAAAAACCTTAACTGGGGATTTGTATTCCTGGCCTCATAGGTAGGAAGCCTCATGTGACTGGTGACCAGGCAGTGGAAACTTTATTCTGAAGGAGGGGAAGAGGAACAAAATTGTGGTTTTGTTTTGGTTTAGGTTTTTGTTTGGTTGTTTGAGTGATTTATTTTTATCTGTGTTTTAAAAAAAAAACAAAACAAAAAGAACTGAACTTGCATAAAAGACTTCTGTAATGTCTTGTATTGACTCTGAGTGCTTACAAAATTTTGTCCTGTATTTGAGAGAGACCTGTGCTGAAAGTGGTGCCTGATCCTCATGCATATAAACTCTATTTCCAGTCTCTTTCTAAGTGAATAGCCTGCTTTGTGAAAAGCGGTTCATCAGTGGTTAAGTTTCTTATTTTCTTTGGAAAAGAGCAGATCTGCCAAATTAAACTGAGACCTGCTGAGATAATCACGTTGAACTGGAAGGGAACCGTACCCTTAAAACCCCTCCTGGAGCTACAGGAACAGCTCTTGAGTGAAGTGGTGGCTGGCAACCAAAGTCGGGGAGCCCTTAGGAGACCAGGAGAGCCATTAACTGTAGAGCAATTGCATGATGCTTAGATGGCCTGAAACTCACTCCTGCACACGTGCACAATGTTCCCTCATAACCTGCTTTGCTGTGGGCTGCTCACACAAGCACAACATCACATCACACTGGGACTATCTGCAATCAATGAGTAGATCCAATCACTAATTTTGAGACTGCTCATCCACGCTGTTTCATCATCAAGCATTTCTGCACTGCCTCCTGGGGGATGGGGGGTTTCACTTCTTTCTGTTTTAGACCTCCAGCTCTAGTACCTGCACTTAAGGATCATTTCATGCAGGAAGATGTATTAGGTTTCTGTAAGCTGTTAGGAATTGGCTTTATTTGAAGCTGTGAGAGGAATATGGAAAGTATGGGTTGTGGAAGCTGTCTGCAGTGATTCCCTTGTGGTGTTGAAGGGATGATAAGAACAGATAAAAGTGGTCCAGAAACAGTGAGCAATAAACTGGGAGGTGCCTTCAGAACTGGAGAGTAAACAGCTGCTCATTTGATTCACTGTGCTTGTATTTTTGTATCATTTTCCTGTGCAGAAGAAAAGCAAGTTAACAGTGTAGGTCTCCTGCAAACTGTCAAAACGATCTGGAATCCTAGACCTTTCCACATGTGCCAGGTGAATTACCTTCTGCAGGGAATGATGTGGGGATAAAATGGCCTCCTCTTCTCCTTCAAAGAATAGTTCCTTCAAAAGAACAATTGTGATGGCTGAAATATGCTCCCTCAGCTGACAGAAATAGGGCATTGTAGTGGGTTTGTTTGCATTTTTACCTTCTGTGAGATAAGGATTAGGAGGAATTGCAAAGCAGGCTCCAAACTTAAAGAATATAAAGAAGTTTATTAACAGAACTAAAAGAGAAAAGGTAATAAGGGTCAGAATAAACTTTCAGAACACTTCTCCTCCCCCCATCCTCCTCCCTCCTTCCACTTATAATAAAGAGACAGAAACTTGGGATTATTTCAGTCAGTTTACCACCTCTATAATAGTCTTTCATCAGTTCATTTAGGGAGAGGAGTCTCTTTTGCCCATGCTATGGACCTTTTCCACAGGAAACAGTCTTTTTGTGGCATCAATGTCNTAGATGTCACTAATCATGGTGTCTATTCATGTGCTTTTGCCTTTCACTTTCCTTTAACCTGGGAAAGGATTGGTGTCTGCAGGTTTCATCTCCTCTGGGGAGCTCACAGCACTGAAGAGGTTAATCTTCCGGTGCCCTTGTAGCTGGAACTTATTTGTCTCTGCCAAGCCGGCGGCTGGAGCTGGTCTAGATGTAAAGTTTCATCTTGATGGCCAGACTGGAGAGGAGGGCCATCTTGGCCTGCACAGAGCTGTGGGGCTGCTCTAACGCAGCGGGAATGGCTGAGATGTTTAGCTGAACTCCGCTGGGAGGGGCCGGCCTGCACGGAGCCGCGGGCCATGGCCTGGCCCCTGCCCGGACCGAGACGGAGCAGGGCCGTGGCCCCGTTCCCTGCTGGCCAAGTGGCCAGGCCCAGCCAGGCCCAGCCTGGCCCGCAGGGCCGAGCGGCCAGGCCCAAGTTACCTGTCCGAAGACCAGAAGCAAGAGAGGCTTTCCTGGGGTTGTCTGTCTTTAAATGTGTTTTTTACAGAGGCGTGTTCAGCTCCTAAGTGGCTCAACAGAGTTGTCAGTATTCAAATTAGACAATTGACCAGTTCTGTTGGGTCTGGAGGAAGTTATAACAGCTCTTTGCAACAAATATCACTTCTTTGGCTGGTGGAATTTTTTTTTCGTAACTACAACTCCAAACTGTGCTAACCCGTGACAGGTATGAGATGTGAAAAAAGGAGACATCTAACCGAACTCAAAACTGACCAGAATGTGTGCGTATTTGTGTTCTATTCTTCAGATGTTCCTCTGGAAAAATCATGCAAGCCTCTTGCAAAACCAACAGGACTGACAGTTTAAATCAAAATTCTCTCCATTCCTGACATTGCATGAATGCCCAAGGGAGGAGGCGAGTCCTGGCCACCTCTCTGGCACAGTCACTCTTGGCCTGGCAGGAGCTCTCCATCAATGAGGGCACTGAAGGACAGCCTGCACTGCCTCACCTCCCGAGGGCTTTTCTCCTGTGGTGCCCTCAGGGCATACCCAGGGCAGCTGCAGCACAGAAGCCACCGGTGCACTCCATTTTAATCTCTACAATGGGCAAATTCTCTTGAAGGTTTGTGCTTGGCAGGATGTCACTCGACACCATCATTTCAGCACATGGTTCTGCTGCTGTTTCTTTACAGCACATGTGGAAACTGTCTGCACTTGGATCTTTGCTTTTGATCATAGTGATCATTATTTTGTACTTGTTGAGATTTTCAACTTTTGTCACTAATTGCAGTGGTGTAATGATATAATTGTTTGCCAGATCTCTTTTGTTTCAACTCAAATTTATATTCACTTAACCACAGCTTCTCTCAATTTCTTTTCAGCAAATTCCCTTTGTTTAGACTTGGGCCCAAACTATTTTTTTCTGGAAAGCATTGAAAGAAATGATCCTGGCTGCCTTTTTTTGACAAAAGATAATTGGAAAATATAAGATTTCTTGTTTTGCTAAAAGGTATTGAACATTTTGTAAGAAATCCTTTTGATTTTGATGAACATTGAAGAGACAATTTTTATTCAACTTCATTCATATCCAGTCATTGCTATTGTTTGTATGAGACACCCACTTGCTTGCAGAGCTCCAAAAGTGGTCATTGTGAGGAAAAGCATTTTTGAAACATATATTAACTTATTAATTCTTTTAGTTGCAAGAAAATATTTAAAACATATTGGAATTTTCAATTGTTTTTTCTTCCTTTTTCATCTCCCAGTTTTTCCTTTTTGGGAAAAATAAAGTTATTTTTAATTTTTTCAATTTTCTCAATTTTTCTATAATAGCAGAAAACTTACGGAGGGTTAGGAATTTTTACTTCAGACAGAAAGATTTTTCTTTACAAATCAAATTCTAATTTGACTTCAGCGCCTGTAGAAACCTTGACCAAATTCCTATATAAAGTGTTTGGATCAGATTTTAAGATTTCCCCCAAGAGTATATCTTTAATACATCAATACTCAGGTTTCAAGAAACATAACATCACTTTGCCTACCTTACTTCAAACCAGAAAGTTGTGTGCAGACACATATTATTTCCAAAATGACATAGAACTGGAAAAACTTATTCTCTACTTAGAGAACTTCTTATATCTTTAGTGGACTACAAACTTCGTTCCCATTACCATTAATTTATATGTGTGTGAGGAAGAAACATAAATGTTCGAAAACAAACTAGCAGAATAAAAGGGGAGATTTGAACAATAGCTGAAAAGACATCTGAAACCATATAAAACAAATCCATTTTTTATCCACTGTAATGCGTCTATCTCATTGCCATACACCATTGGCCATGATCATCCCTTACCACCCTTTGTCCTTTTTGGATTGTGATGTATGTAGAACTGGAGCCTGTCTGAAATTTTGCAGGCTGACAGGGAAATCAGCAATTCTGTATAAATATGGCCAGATGATTGTGGCTATCTCTACGTTTGCAGTTGTTATGGGTGGTAGTCTCTGGCTTCTCTGTCTACCATGTGACTTTAGAAACAGCATCCAACAAATACCAACAACTGAGGAAAACATTTCTCATTCACCTGTCAGGGCTGACCTTGCCAGCTGAACAGATCCAGTTACACCCAGCAGAGACATTTGTACACCCAGAGCAGTTATGAAAATATTATTCAATAAGAAAGTATCCTTATAAATGGTAATCTCTATGTATGTATAGGAGCAATTCCTTCAAGTGAAAATGCAAAATAGGCAATTTCAGGTCATGAAGGAGAAAGCCCATAGTCCTAAATACATGAAACTGAACTAGGAGTCCTGGGAATGTGACCTAATAAACGAATAATAAACCAGACAGACAGATAAGGAAGGCTTTTTTCTCAGAGCCCTGCAACTCACACAACTTAATCTTTGTAAGGGAGAGAAGTGTTGCAAATGCTGCCTAATATTTTTCTGAAGCTCATGTCCTCTGCAAAAAACCCTAGTAACCATGCTGAAATGATTAGAGTGATTGTACCATGAAATGGCTTGGATTTGCTCATCTGGCTTCAAGTTCAGAGGAATGACCAACAAGCTGACTTATGTTCTTAACAGTGTAGACCCAGAAGGGTTCAAGCAGATGTTGCAGGCTTACTCCGGGCAAGTACATGAAGTTTTGTGGTTTCTCTTAAGTGTTTGCTAATATCTACCACATTGCAAAGTCAAATGTCCTTTCTCAACAGAGCTGACTATTCATAATACAATACAGATGATTCAATCTGTGGTTAGGACTTTCCAGTTCTACTAGAGCTGTGTAAAGTTTGAACTGCTCAAACCTACATTATACTGACATACAGACCAAAAAAAAAAGGAAAAAAAGGTCAAAAATCCCTGTCAGTCCCAAACTCTGAAACCACACCAGTTCATGTGCCTGCAGTTGGGTTATGCACTGATGCTATGACCCTCTGCGTGTCCATGTGCTACTGTGACATTGCTCCTTCAAGGCTGTAACTGAATGAAATGAGAGATTCTTTTTATGGAAGTTTTTGACACAATTAGAAGTAAGTACATTTTCAGAACTAAAGGCACCAGGATCTCAAATGTACTTGATTCCGTTGTTTGCATCAAATGTTCATCCACTCTCCTCTCTTACTTGTGACTCACACAAAAAATAAATGCTAACTTTTCATATTGATAATATTATTTGCAATTAATTATCAAGTAGGTAGTTCTAATATGATCATTCTTTCAAAGTTGATTTAAATTCTCTTTGCAGTTCTGACCATGTTGTAATCCTGAAGAGATTTGTGTTGTTTTGTTTTATTTTGGTTTGTTCCCAGAAAAGGAGTTTATTCAAAAGCATGACGTTCCTGAAGAATTTGAAGGAATCTCTTTTGATATTAGTGAGTGGTTTTGGACAAAAGCATTGGGTGATAAAAGATTTAGAAAATCCTAAACAATTTGTTTTGACATCTTTAAACAAACGCATTTATTTGGTTTTGCTTTTTTTGCTTTGTTTTTTTGCTTCATTTATTATCTTTTGGTAATAAATGAAGACAGAAGACTGAAAGATTTGAGTTGCACAAACAATGCATTTTGTGTCTGAAGAAATACCTCTGCTGACAAAAAACGCATTCTGAGTTTCTGTTGGTTTAGCAAAATAAGCAATGGGTTTTGGTTGACTGAAGATTTTTTTTTTTTTTTTCAGTTTGGGCAGAGCATCAAAAAAAAATCATTAATTTCATGCATAGCACTGCTCCTGAGTAATTCCCAGAATGAGGCAGAACAAAATAAAGTTTATATCTTGGTTGAAACACCGGCCACTTTGAAATCAATGGCAGAATTCCCATTAATTTCATTGGGGTCAGGCTTTTACCTTCATCTTTAACTTACAGCTCAGTTTTCCTTCATTATAAATTGCAGAAGTGAAGGAGACTTTCGGTTCAAATCACTGCTGGTGAATCTGTCCCAAGAGAAACATGCAATACACACTTCTCAATTCTGTCCTAAGAAAAAAAAAAAACCACATTACACCAACTTTTATAATGTATATGGGCATTTTCGAATGTATCCTAATGTCTTTGTCTATAGTCTTAAACCCTGTCTTTGTCTTAAACCCTGTTTAAGATGTTAATAATTTTTGACAAGCACTTCCCTTGTGTCTGGATTTTGAAAGGAAAACCTAGAGCATAAAATGGCCTTGTTCTAGTCATGCAGTGGATTGAAACCAGCAGAAGCTGATAGCAAAGAGCTTTTCTCAAGTGTTATTTCGGTTTGCTTTCCCATGGATTTCTACTTTGCTGTCTGCTGCAAGCTGGCGGCACTATTTAAAAAGACAGGACAAAAATCAAACACAGAAATCTCCTTTAAATACTAATTTTTTTTATAATCTGTACTTTATCTCTGACATCCAAAAGCATGGAAAAAAAATTGTCTTTATAAAAGCCTTTAGAGAGCTTTCTTTAGAGCATGGAGTAAAACAGAGGGCCCCCAAAGTGGGACTTTGCACCCTGGAGGGTCAGAGCAGCTATTTCCTGTTCCAGGGCAGCCCCACATCTAGTTCCTTCTGTTTATTGAGTCAGTGGCAAGTCATAGGAAAAATACACTTTTCACCCCTGGATGAGAATAAAGTAGCATTAATTGGATCATGGTTTTATTTTTGCGCAGCTTTAAGTCTGTGGCCTGTCTGAAAGTTTTTGAAAATTCACCTATTTTTATGACAAAGCTGGAGATGCAACAACTTTCGTAGGTCTAGCAAATCATCATATATATCAAGCCATGGTAGCTGAGCATGTGCTGCTTGTTACTGAAACTTGAATGTGTATCTGAGACCCTGTGTGCCTAAAAATGTTAGTGTTGCATGTCTTCCTATCTTACAAAATACAACCTTGTGAGAAACCAAAAGTTAATGTGGTCACAGGGATGTAGTGGGGTTCATTTCATCCTAACCTAAACGTCAGATACAGATGGCATCCTGTCCTAGTCTGCAGTGACATTGTTCTTCAGTGTCCGAGATCTTTACGGATGGTCATGAAAGCTGAGACTCCTTGCACTCATCTGGACACCTAGTTCTGGGTACCTGTGGAGGTGCCTCCCCGGGGGATGGGCCCTGGGAGTTGAGGCATGGTTACACGGGGTTTCCAGGCTTCCTGATGTTATCCTGTTCCTTATTGGTTATAGGTGTTTTCCCCGCCCCAAAAACTGTGGTTGTCCCATGATTCCTGGGTCTTTGGAGCAGAGCCCGTGCCTGACCTGGCTGCCATGTGGCCGGTCTGCGTCTCTCCTGGCTGCCATGCGGTCAGAGAAATAAAACATCCATGAATATCTACCAAAAATATTGTTCCTGATTCTTTCTACGGACAAAGCTCTCTTCAGGGAGGGTTGCAGGCTTTACCTGACTTCAACAGGTACCCTCTGAATTTGGGGAAGATTTTTCAGTTTCATTTTGTCTGCTGGCATTCTCAAAGTTAAAAATTTAAATTAGGTGTAGGTATTTATTGAGTTTTGAACATGTTACCTATATAACTGTGGTTTTCACTAATTTTCTACTGCTGTCATAGTTATATTATTCAGGTCTTGCCTGTATTGAACTCGGTTTTCACTTGCTCATGGTAATATGTGTATATGTTATCTCTTGCTGCTTGTGATTGGAGATTCCCCTGGGAGGCAAAACTGGTAACAGCTTTCACCTTAAACCAAATTAGGAACATAAGTTTCTAACACAGTGTTAAAAAAAAACAAGGAAGCAAATAAAAAAAAATGTGAAGAGGAAGTGAAATTCTAGCTTCACACTGAGTGACAAAGATACTGAATTTATGAAAACACAAGGATCATGTTCAGGCATCAATTTATAAATGCTAAGGCATAAGACAACCCATAATGAGGGAGAAAATGGTTACAGGACTGAGCAGAATATTTCTTTAATGTGGCAAATTAAAGTAAGAATATTAGCTTTGTGAAAAGTCACTTGTAAATATATATGTACATCCTCTACCACGTTCCCTCCTCCCTTACAACTGGAGCAGCCTATCTCTTCCTATTTTCTGCTGTAACAGCAGCCAGGCTTTTCTTTTCACTTGCTCTGGCAGCTGCAGTCCCACCCTCATCCCGGCACCGAGAGCACACAGTGATTACACACGTCTATTGCAAATGATCATTTTCCCTTCTGCCTCCCAGCTACAAATTCCCATCACAGTATACCCTTTTTAAAATCTCTTCTTTATTTGGTTTCATCAGCATAAGGCCATTGTTAATACATCTGTTTGAAATAAAAAATAATTTCCCTGTGTCTGCCACCCCCTCTCTTCTACAGACTCTCACCCGATCCCAGGTTCCAGCCGTGATTAAGCGGCACACATGTTTCAAATAAAAGCTATCTTCTCTTCACACACCCCACTCCCTCTCCCAGTGGTAGATTTCCCTACTGCATTATCCTCATTTGTAACTTTTCTGCCTTGTTTTCAGCCATACTCTCTCATCAATGTTTTCCCTGTTGTTTAGATTTTCTTATGGATGTGTTTAGCACATTTCTTTCAAAGAAGAGATTCTAAAAAAAGTTGTATCATTATTACAGTCTTCATTTTAGACCAGGAAACTCAAGTCTGCAGAGTTGGAGAAATTTGCTGCTTGCTCCAGAGTGGGTGCAGAAGGCTTGAGAATGGCATCTTGGATTCTCTACTTGGATTCTCTACTGGTTTAAACTGGAGCTGGTAGTCTAGATCTTTGGGCTAATGGGTATATGACCGTGTGCTGGATTGCTGTCTTTCCCTTTTACTCTATTTGGAGACAGGTGTCTTTGGGAAACATTACTTGCCTGTGTTTTATATATAAGATTTATTATGGGTTATGGAAGCAGTGGGGTTCAGACTCATAGTCACATCCTTTCAGCTGCTGTTCAATGGCCAGAGTTAGTCTTATAGTTGTGGAAGATCAGGGCACGGGCCCACCCTTCCTCCCATATGCACAGCAGATGGCTTGTGCATATCCCTAGTTTAACTCAGTGGGGCTCTGGGTTATTACCCTGGCTGCTCATGCCTCCTACCGAAATTATTCACACCCAAACTATGTTTCAGTCTATGATGCAAAAACTCGCAGCACTGAAATACTTTCCCCTTCCTTTGCCTATGCTGCTATGAACACAATCAGAACATGATGGTGCAGACAGTTCTTACACTTGCTGTGTTTATATTGCATCTCAAAACTGGTATTGTCAGCCCCTAGCTACTTAAAAATTATGAGTTTGTACTCCAAAGCATTGCCAACACAAAAGAACTAATTAGCAAGCAGTTGTGCTTGTTTGTCTGGCTTCTTGCCTTGAACCAAGATTTTCAGCTTTCTTCTGTGACTGTAGTATCTAGATATGTAAATATTGTATTATTCTTTTTGTAAATGAATGCTGGAATCCCAGTTTAATCTCCTGTTTTGGGAAGGTGGTGCTTTAGGAAGGAATCAAACCCTTTGTTGTGGGTCTCGCTAAATACTTAAAAATGTTGGGAATGTGTTGCAAGACTTTCCTCCGAAGGAAAATTTGTGTATAGACCAGATAACATTCCAAAAGGTAAAAGTTTGTGGTCATCTGTGTCACCTGTTAAATGTCATTACCTAAATGATGGCAAAAACAGTGAAGGAAACGATTCAGAGCATGGTGCAATTTTCTTTCTAAAACACCATTTTGAATATAAATGTCTACAGGATTGACAAGTGGTTCATGTCTTAAATTATTTCTCTACTGTGAAATAAGTTTATTTAATTTTAAAATAATTTCCACAAAAGAAAAAGGACTGTGGAGACCACAGTTATCTTGAAGTAGATAGCTAGAACCACAGTATCAGAAGCAATTTTTCTGACAAAATTGGTAGAAATATCTGTGGTTTTCCTGATTTTACTTTTATTTTATTATGACCTACATGGCTGACAAACTCACTAGAATTGAAATATTTAAATATTAAAGAGTTGGATCTAGAGACAATTGATCTGATATACCCCAAAAAATCCAAGAGCAACTCAGAAAACCTGCCCAAAAAATCACAATAGTACTTCTGCAAAATACTTTCTTGGTCCTTTGCAAAAGTGTTTTCAGTGATGAAATCATAGAACAAAACTGAGGGAATGCTTGAATGAAGATATGTAAGTTTCTGGTTAAGACTCCAAACCAGAAGGGCACCAAAGGAGTTACATTCAATCTTGAAGTCTGTGTATGTTTTCATAGAAAGCTTCTGTATCTAGCATTTGATTTCCGTAAACGTGATAAACCACAAAGTGAAAGAATATAGAGGGAGATTTTGGATGCAACAAAATCCCTTACTTGGAGAAGTTAAAACTAGATAATTGGTCAGCTTTCATATAAAGCTGCAATCTCTGGCCTATGACATACTAGCCATTCTTTTCCTGTAGGACCATATTGACATTTCATGTTCATCAAAGGAGTAGAAACATAAAAGCAAAGCCGGCAGGGACAGTAAGGCGAGGTGCATCTCAGCCCAGACCTCTCCAACCCACTGGACTGAGAGCCAGAGTCAGTCCCAGGCAGCAGTGATAAATGTCTGGCACCATTAGCACATGTGGACTGGTGTAGATTGCTGGCCTAGAGAAACTGAAATAGATGTTGTATTTCTGGATTGACTTGTAAAACAGCAACAACAAATGAAACCCTAAACAAACCAACCAAACAGAAAACAACAGAGCAGCAGCAGGTTCCATCCCCCTTTAAAAGAAAAAGAAAAAAAGAGAGAGAAGCTGCTGTTAGGAAAGTAGAATTTTGCTTCCACACATCATCATCATCATCATCATCATCATCATCATCATCATCATCCTCCTCCTCCTCATC